>JAGDQP010028975.1:13640-23731 GCA_022664845.1 Lepisma saccharinum
TATATATATATATATATATATATATATATATATATATATATCGAGCTGCTGCACCTTCGTGGTAGAGCGTTAGGGAGGTCGTGGGTTCGATACCAGCGACCGGCCATCGTGACCGAGATACTTGCAGGGTTTTCCCTCACTCACACCAGGAATGCCGGGATGGTACCTTCAACATAGGCCTTGGCCGACAACTTCCCTAATCCTTTACCCTCCCCTAACCCGCCTAAAGGCCATAAATAGAATTCAAATTCAGATGAAGGGTAAAGTACTAATAAACAGACTTCATGCTGTATACCTTCGAAAGGGAATGGACTTTTTGGTCACAGGTCTCGTTAGAATTACCACCAAATAACCTATATCTCCAAATAACCTATATCTTCAAATAATCTATATCACCAAATAACCTTTCCTTACCCTAAACCAAACAAAAATTTGTATATTTAAAAGTAAGTATAAAATATTAAATATGTAATTAAAAACTATTTAAAAAAATTACATAAAGCCACCCGCACCTGGATTCAATCCCGGTAGCTTGTGAGTCACGAATCAGTTCTAGAGGTTAGGCCAGTCGACTACCGAAGCTACAGTAATTGTGGCACAAAAGGCACACAAAAATTTTACCAAAAATGAAATTTATATGAACGTATGTGAACTTTATGTGAACCTACTGAAAAATGGTGAGTTTTTGTGTGCTCAATGTGTCTTTTTATTGCGTTCTTAACCGTTGTGGATATTTTGCACACATTAAGTTCATATTTATAGAAGTTCACATTATCTGGAGTTCGTTTTCAGGTCACTTTTAGTAGTACATTTGCCAATATTAAATGAACTTTTTGTGTATAAATTGTGTATCATTACACCAACAGTGCATATGCTGTGCACTAAAAAATGTGGTGTAGTTCCTATTAATTTCACGAAAAGTTCATATATTATTCACTAAAACGTAGTAAATCTGGAACATATTGTGAACTTTTTCGGGATATATTGTGCACTTGAAGTGTACTTTGATTTTCAGTGTTCGCGTGGTCATAAGTTCAATTACCGCCGGGGTCCAGTGAACGGAGTGGTTCTATGTCCATTTTCCCCAAAACTGTAGATCGCGTCCTCAGAAGCTTACCAACTCATTTAGGATGTTAACAATAATTCAATCAATGATATATTTAAATGAAACGATAAATTAATTTGGTGCTTGTGTTTCAACCTAATTATTTGCAAAGAAATTATTTTCTGACGAAAGTCAACTTCCAAATATGCTCCCACTGAAATATAAAGCTTACTTATAAATTCAATGACTGCAAATAAGAAATTACAACTTCTCTATTTAATGGACAAATAATAGTAACAACTGCCTTGCTTTCTAATAAAAAAAATGTGCTTCATACGAACGCACTGTAAATACGTTCGGTGTCCCGTTCCAACTCAATTCAGGCAGTTCAAGAAGGAAAAACATACCGGTCAAGTCATAGATTTTGGTAATTACTTTTCTATAAGCTCTATGTGGAAAATTAAGAGACCCGTATTTTCTTATTTTTTCAAGAAAAATCTATGGAAATATTTCTTCTTAAAACTCATAGCTTTGATAATAATTAATGAAGTTCTTAATGTGGTATTCTCTAGTGCTTTGAGAAATCGTATCTTAGCAAATAATTACCATAGAAATGTCCTTATTTTCTCATGTGATAGATATTTGTGTATGGTTTATATGATGACAAAACATTACTCGTATGTCATTTGTACAGGGTGTGTAGAAATTTTGAAAACTGAAGAAAACATAGAAAAATCCAATATCTTGGAAATTGTTTACTCTCTTCCCTAACAAAGTACAACGTTGAGTAACCACTTCTAGGTACGTTCTCGCAAAAATACCTTAAGGAAGTTGGAACTGTTACTTTCACTGTAACTACAACAGAAAATTGGTTGTTTTTGAAAAGTTTGACGTGTTTTCTAAAAAAAAAAAAAAGTGCCATAAAGTTAATTTTCTGGCATCGTTGAGACACGTGTATGTTCTAAAAATTAAAAAAAAATCATTATTGATCAGTCAATCATGGATTTCGATTTTATGGTTAAGTGTTTCCTGCAAAGTTTCGTTATTTTGAAAAGTAGGCCACATTTAGTCGACATTTTCTCAAACAGAACATTTTCGAAAAAGTTAAATTTTCATCATTAGTTAGTGGAGAATCGTATTCTGTTCTAAAAAAATTGACCAAGTTTCATAATCAGCCAAGCATTGGTTTAGATTTTACAGATAAATGTTTTCTGCAAAAAATTGCATTCGTGA
Source organism: Lepisma saccharinum (assembly GCA_022664845.1). Taxonomy (NCBI): domain Eukaryota; kingdom Metazoa; phylum Arthropoda; class Insecta; order Zygentoma; family Lepismatidae; genus Lepisma; species Lepisma saccharinum. Next base: position 15,919 of record JAGDQP010028975.1, read on the forward strand.
AACACTGCAGGAGAGGCTGCTTCAATTACTGATAAATAATTCATCTCCTCCCGTTACATTCAGTAACTGCGGGAGTGTCTCACGAACACATTTGTTTTTCGGAGAAAAAAATTAATTATAAGATCTAAACCAATGCCTGATCGATTATGAAACTTTGTCCAAATTTAACGGAATTTTTAAAATAACATATTTTTGCAGAAAAACTTTTTACCATAAAATCTAAACCAATGACTGGTCAGTAATGAAACTTTGTCATTTTTTAGAAAATACAAATGTATCAATTGTACTGAAAAATCAACTTGTTTGAAATTGTATATTTTTAATGATGTGCAAATATGGCGAACTTTTCGAAAACATCCAACTTTCCATTATTATTGTCGTGAAAATAACATATCCAACTTCCTTATGGCATTTTTCGATAAAGTGCCTAAAAGTGGTTACTCAACTTTGTAAAAAAAAAAGTAAGTACTATAACGTATATCTCTGGTGGGGTTCGAATCCCAGCTGGTTGAATCCCTCTGAAATTAACGTTGCATTCAAGCAATCTTCCCTTCCCTTTCGGATTAACAGAGAAATTAAGACCGTCGAGAGAGAAACCAAGAGATACGTCACAGAGGCAGGACCCGTTTGGCAGACCCCACATAAGTTTGCTCTCGCCAAGGAGTATAGGAATCTATCTACAAAATATTGTTTGAACTGAAATACCTGAATTGAGTTTTGAATAAAAAGGATATAATGTCCCATAAAAAAAAAGATGTGATACAGCATTCATACATAGCCAATATATACACGTAGGACACTTTCACATTCGTTGTGATATCGAACTTCGCTGTATAACACACAGCTCTGATTACTTTAAACATCAACTGAAACTATTGCTCTTGGCATTCAACCAACTGAAAATATTCCTTAGCTACGAGAATCAAGTTCGTTTTGACACAAATACTCAATACACAAATAAACAGCATAACAAACATTAGTAGCATTACCCTATTTTCTCATTCCAGAAAATTTCAGTTTCATTAAAATAAAAAAAATAATATGTATTTCCTCCAAGAATGCCTCTGAGTTTCGATAAATCGACTCTTGAGAATTCTTCAATTAATCTCAACTTAGAAAAAGCTTCAATAGGCCAACAACAAACCATGCGATCGACAAGCTCACGAAATGGCGGCTTTTGAAATCCAGAACACGTGGCGGCGAAGAAAGTTCCGACCCGGACACGCCGGTCATTCAAAATCTCACAATGTGCAATGAAAATACTAATGCGTGACGAATGTCGTTAACAATACTGTTAGCAGTAAATACTGAAAGTCATAACACTCTAATCCCTGACAAATAGTCTATCACGTCGATTAACCACCACGTGGCCTCGTGGCCTCGCTCGCACACAATAATTTCGACAATTATTGTCGAAAACTGAACTAAATTGCTCCAAAATGAAAACTGAACTAAATTGTTCCAAAATAAGTTGCTAAAGTAATTATTGGTATGAAATTATCACAGAAAAATTTACAGCCGCCGCGAATCGAACCCGGATCTCCCAGTTGCCAGCTACGTATACTACCAATTACATCACCACGGCACAGCCAATTTTTCGTGTATATGGAATGTTCCTCTCTCCTAGACACTCTCCCAACTCTTCATTGCCGGTTACGAGGCCCAGGCACTCCACTCATGCGGAGATTTTTGGTTGAGGAATCTTTCTGCTATCAGGCAGTATGAAAGAATAGATCTTATTACCTTTTCCACAATAAACCTCGTGTTGCTAAATGTTGAAATGATCACAGAAAAATTGACAGCCGCCGCCGCCGCTTGGTAGCATACCTAGCCGGCAATTTGGAGATCCGGGTTCGAGTCCCGGTCTCGGCGGTTGTCAATTTTTCTGTGATAATTTCAACATTTACCAACACAAGGTTTATTGTGAAAAAGGTAATAAGATCTAATTATTGGTATATTATTGACATCTATGCGAAAATAACTAATTTAAAAAGTAAACTACAGAAGAAGCCTTAACTATTATCTAAAGAAAATATGCGAAGTAATACAACAATTTACTTTCCGTTTTCACTAGGTGGCACAACAGACGATTTCTTAATAGTAAGATGAACGGACATCTAAAGCCAGCAATCTCTTTACATCGATATGGCAACGCTAAGCTCTTTTTTTAAAATAATGATAATAACGTATTTGTGTTGCATTTTAGCATAAATTATTTCACGTTATTGTAAAATGTCATTTTATTGGTTCTTGAAATAAGTCCTACCCACGGTTGCAAATTGCCACAACGTCGCTCCCATCACAAAGTGGCGTATCTCAAAATTTGGCCGTTTTGAGGTAGGACCGTTAGAATATCGCATTAAGTGTATATTTTCTTGTCTCAAATCGACATATCTCTATGATAAGTAGTTCAAAAGCTATTAACAAAAATAGATCTCAGTTCAGATAAAAAACTCCCATCACAAAGTAGCGTATCTTAAAGCGACGTTTTTGACTCGCGAAAGCGGCTGCATTTCTTAACCGAATCAAACCAAATTTTGCACAAGAATAATATGGGTAAAAAGTTCGGTTCCTTTCGAAGATGGGCGCATTCCATCAGGGGTTGGGGGGCTAGCCCCCCTTCCCGAAAAGTTATATGCTTAACTTGCGCTATCGGCTGTATTTCCGAAACGAATCAAACCAAAGTTTGCACAGAAATTGTACGAGACCGAAATTAAGTCCCTTACAAAAATGAGCTGTCTCAGTGCAGCTATGCCCCCCACCCCCCGAAAATTCCATGTTGATCTTTAAGTTACGCTATCGCCTGTATTTCTTAACCATATCAAACTATACTTTACACACGAATATTATGAAATAAAAAAAAATGTCCCTTTTCGATGATCGGCCAAGTCAGTAAGGGGTTCGGGGTCTATGCCCCCACCTCAAGATTTATGCCTTACAACACACACTTTCAAACCAAACTGTTTAATTTACTTCATACTCAATATCGTATCTCATACCAGCAAAAGTAAGCCCAAACAAGGGTGAATATGAGTTCCTGCTGGGTACGAACTCAATGGTGGCGGTTCCTGTCTATGATTTATAAATATTTAGAAATTATTGTCATTTATCTTCTTGGAAACAAGAATCAAGCATTTAAATTTATTTAGCCTTAATTTGTTCTCCATTGATTCTTTGTAAAGAAACATGTCAGTAGTTCTACATTGATTCTGCTGATATAATATATTTTACCGTAATTTATCACTTTATCCCCGCGAAAAATGACTTTCTAGTCACCCCACTGAAAAATAAAGGTCAAATTCGTAATCAGCGCCTTTGAAACTATAAGAGCAGCTAGGATTCAATCTCCCTCCAAAATTATTTGTAGACAGGGAGCTCTAAAACACAGTTGGAAATCGTAAATTTTCAATTTGACCACTAAAAAGTTACTTTCCAGCTACGCCACTGAAAACTAAAGTTTATATTTGTAATGAGAGCACTCGAAAATTTAAGATAAGTTGGGTTTCAGTTACCGGAAAAATGTTTTATCAACACCATAATTTATCGTAATTTATCACTTTGCCTCCCCCCCGCCCCCTTTAAGTAACTTTCTAGTGACACCATTGAAAAATAAAGGTCAAATTTGTGATCAGCGTCTTCGAAATTATAAGATGTGTCCGGTTTCATCCTCTCCCAAAATGTTTTGTTTACAGGGACCGCTAAAAATGACCATCACAAAGTGGCGTATCTCAGTAAAACAAAACTAAACATTTTTTTTTGTGTTTAATCTGTAAGGATACATTTTTTTCGAACATATTTTAAAAGCCTCACATCTTGCCTACATTGGAAAAAGAAATAGAACAAAAAGTCTATTCAGGGAATTGCTACAGATAAAAACATGAAGGTACTTTTCTTTAAATCGCTCTCCTGAAAAGTCTGAAAAAATGAGATACGCCACTTTGTGATGGGAGCGACGACAAATTCGGAATTTGCTTCCCAGTCACCCTTGAAAGAAACACTGTTTAAACGCAAAGATATTCTGCTTTGCCCTCCGAAGTCGGGTCACCGGGTCAGGTTGGATCCCATGCATAGACCCGTTTCAGCTCTGATTAGAACAATTTGATATTATGGATTGAATTGTTATTAACATCCTAAACGAGCTCGTGAGCTTCTAAAGGCGAGACCTACAGTTTTTATCCCTTCATTTACAGTTTCACTTCTGACTACTATTTACATCCGATTTGTACAATTTTTCACAAGTTACAGAGAATCCATAAGCAGGTTTCAAAGCCTACGAAAGAAACAGAAACGCCGGATGGAGCGGGAATAGAAAACGTTTTGTCTCATTGATTGTGTTTTGCTTTAACGAAGATAGGTAACGCAGTAAATACATACTTTTATTTCTGTATATGGAAAAAAAATGCAAAAAATCAATGAGTTGGAGTTTATTTGAAGATATTCAGATCAAAATGCTTTCAAGAAGTAATCCTGTCAGATTATTCAAAGTAATCCTGAAAAAGACATAATACTCTATCTAGTTAAGTGCCATCGATTCCTAATGGACTGCGGAGAAGAAGGTAAGGCGAAACATGGCAACGTTGCACGAACTGGTGCATCTGATTCGGTCTGTATAAAATCGCTTCCCTTATGAAATGTGTGGCTGATTTTTTTAATATTGCTTCAAGTAAATAATAACATTAAATTTAAGGAGATAGATCCAAAATTTTGATAGCATAAAGATAAATTGTACGCTAAGGCATAAAAGGAGCAGAAAAATTGACTTTTGGAGAGGGGTCATTCCATGTCAATTCAACACACCTTTCCTACCGCACCCCCTCAGATTTGTATGATTTTTGATTTATTGCTAGTATTTGTTGAGAATATTATTATTAGATTTTTGACGCACGGGTTTATGTTCTATGAAAGTCCAAAAAGTCAAATGTTCCGTGCCTTTAGTTTACAAAATTACTTATTAGTCAGTAATGGTTGGTGCTAGAGAGCTCGGAGAATGCTAATTTTAAAGCTCTTGTAATAAGCTTTCATTTGATATGATGTTGGACAGGATTGCACAAAGGTTCGTATCCAAAAAGTAAAAAAAAAAAAAATCTCAAGATCGGATATCTTGATTTTCTTCAAAAAATTCTTAAATCTTGGTCATACCTCCCTACAGATACCATGAAAATTGTAATTTGGGACGATAATGGGATCGTGAGATATAAAATATTTTCGTCATATGCCTGGGGAAGTAAAGGTATTAGCGGTTCACATTAAGATAAAGAAAAAGTTTGATAAACTTTGTATTTTGCATTCATTTTAGTAATTAATGACTTCGGGGGCGTCTCGAGCTGTTAAGTTTCTAAAATACACAAAAAAATCCGATACTCAGTCGGGATATGAACCCGGAACCCGGAAGTTTTTAGCCTGACGGCTCAGACCTAACGGCTACCAACGTTGGTTCCATATTAAGTTTTGGTGACACAGGTGGCAAATGCCGAGAGACAGACTGAAAGCAATTTTAATCGAAATTTCATGTCAAAATATGTCTAAAAAAAAGTTCTGTCCCCAAAACTACCCGTTATAACGTCATCAAAATGGCGGACAAAGGTTATCATATGAAATTATTTTCTTCGCCCTCAACAGATTTCAATGCACTTAAATGTCCACATAGCACATGAAATCTAATTAGAAAACTCCATGGAATATACTGACATTAACAAGCATATTGTGGAAGATTTTCAGAGAAAAATTCAAAATGACGGCGTGGAAATAGATGATCCTGCAGATTTACGTGCCAATATAGAAGAAACAAATAGATATTCGAGGAAATGTTTCAAATAAAAGTTGAAGAAAATTATATTGTCAATAATTACCGAAAATTCCATCCTTTTATCTCTGTTGGTTGTGCTTCTAGAAACAGTAAAGCGTCTGCGGTGCAGACTGTTTGTGTCCTGACACGTGAATGAATATTAATAGTTGCATTGCTGGTTGCGCTCAATCTTCGGTATTGACAATGAACAGTATTTAAACAATACGTACACACATACATATGCATTCCTACACATATTCATTGTATCTACTGTATGTGATGCACTACAAGAGGCAACCTAACGAGTAGACCCTATGTATTTCGCCTACTAAATAGCTAAAGTCAAAATTAGAAAACGGGTTCGATTCCCGGTGGGGCCACAAGTGGTTCGGAGCCCACTTCACTCCGTAGGTCCAGTCCTTAGTAGCTTACCAGCTCGTTTAGGACGTTAATAACGATTCATCCTATCAAAAGTGGAAACTGTGAGGAAATTTCTGACTGTGATGAAACTGAACTTAGCGATCGATAACTGATATTTACAAATGTTTGTGTAATGCATACAGCAGAAGTTTACAGATTCGTTAAAATTTTTATTGAGTAGAATACATACATACATAATTCTGTAAATAGTACAGTACAAATATAAGTTTCAAGTTTTATGTGAACACTTTCATCATTAGACTTTTGTTGGATATTAAATTAAATATATCAGTGCAAATTATATATATTGGCGGCTGGAACGAAAACGTTCCAAAAGTCAGATGACTATCGGAGAAAATACCTCTCAGTTCATGTTCCTGAAAGGGTACACACAAAGAACCCCCCTATATATTTGGGTAGTTCGAGAAAACTGATTTTTGTTTTCCGCGAGTTTATAATGCGGAAAAGTGGCCCGTGGTGCTAAAAAAAAAATGAAAAAAAAAATCTGAGTAAAATCTTCCGAGCGCGCATCGTCTTTGAACTTGAGGAAAATTCTGAAATTGGGTCAGTTTTCGTAACTTTTTCTTAAAAAATATTGAACGTGCTTTGATCGAAGTGCTATAGATTTGGATGTAAATTACATGAACGACGTAACTTTATAAAAGATATGAATACATTTTTTTTATAAGTGTTTACTGGTCGGGCTTTGCGAGCAAAAAATTCAATTTTTACTAATAAAATGTGAATTCTCATGCTCTTTTATCAAGAGTATCAATTGTTTTCATACAATTGCTTCTTTACAAAGTATATATGTTCGTCATACAAGCTGTAAATTGGAAGCTGAAACTCGACTAATTGTGTACTCTGATATTCATATTCTTCGAATTCCACCCACACACTGTAAAAATAGAAGACGTAACGTACATAAAAACAATGGAGGCAGCTGAGCTGCCTCCACTTTGGGGATTAACCCACATTCAGCCAGTTTTCGGTTAAACGTTTTACTTTCTGTAAAATTTCAAAATGCGTATATCATATATTTGATTGTTTCAACGTATTTAATTCAAGCAGAGCATTTTTTAAAGTAGAAAAGAATAAACGGTAATATTCCTTTAAAATTAAAAATAAAAACAAAAAAAATAAGTTGAAGTAGCCGGGTTTCGATCCCGGGTCCACAAGCACACTTTTCACACGCTCTTTCCACTTAGCTACGAAGGCAGTTAGTGTTTTTGGCTTTCCGAGTGATATCTATAGCTAGGGTTTTACTGCGGAGGAGGTTAATCATTAACACGTTTTTGATTTTACTACGAGGAATGTCTCGTGAAAAAAGGAGAGATGCGTTTTCTACAGTGTAAAGATTTATACTTAACTTAATTTCTCTTTCCGCCAATGCAATCCTTGCCGTTCTCGGTTCACCATTGAACTGTTTACTGTTCACAGTGTAAAGGCAATATAAACACACAAAATGGCGGGGCGTTCAGTGACATGCAAGTAACGTTACTCCTGTTACTGGATTATAAAATATCCAACTAAGGCTTAAACTTCATCCACAAAAAAAAAACTTTGGTAAACTTTATTTTTATATGGGCCAGTTTAGTAACTTTGTAC
>JAGDQP010028976.1:0-21471 GCA_022664845.1 Lepisma saccharinum
TATGTGGTAGGTTTTTTAGCCTGAGTAATATTTGCCTTTACACTCGATTTACTGAAGTAGCCTGCCTAATGCATTCTGTGGCACAAGACACTCGTCGAGTAGGCTAGAATTGATCTTAATATCACATCGTGGTACAGCGTTATGTTTTCCTTGAGTATTTTTATCTTGTTTAGCGCTATTGAAATTATTTTTTGTACTAGTTTGGTTGCGTTTATGCCTGTGTGTTTAGTATCTTCTTTTAAGTTTATCCATCTTGGACGACTCCTAAATATTTAAAAGTTTTCACTTTTAATCGTGTTATTGCTATTTTTTATTAGTGGTCCCGTGTCCTTGTTTAGTTTCCCTTTGGAGATGACATACTTGAACTTTTTTTTGTTGAAAAGTCTAGCTTATTGTAGCTGCACAACGATGTAATGTTCGCTTTTCTTTCGACGTCTCTCCGACTTATTCCTGTTAAGAGCACCACTAGGTTGTCTGCATAAGCCACCACTCTCGCTATATTCTCCATCTGGTTTAAGGCTTCCAGACACGGCTGAAATGCGATGTCTTATAAGATAGGCCCAAGACGGATCCCTGGGGACATAATTGGTTGTTATCCTGCGTCCCCATCTCCATTATTGTTTTTGAAATAGTCTCTAATTACTTCCCAAATGTTAGAGTGCAGTACCAGGTTCTTGAGTTCTTCCAGTAGTGCCGGCCACCAGAGGTTGTCGAAAGCTCCGCTGATGTCGAAGAATGTCCCAAGAACATACGTGCTTTGTGTCCTCTTATGGTAATTTATCGATTCACAGAGGATGTTTATTGCGTCCTCTGTGGATTTCTCTTTCTGAAGCCGAATTCTAGTGTGCAGTTTTCTAGGTTGTCTGTAATAATTTTTGTGCTATGATCTGTTTTAAAATTTTCCCAATCACGTTTAATAAACATATTGGCCTGTACGATTTGGGACCAGTTCTATTCTTTTCTTACCTCTTAAGGGGGACAACTAGCTTTGAGATCTTCCATGCGATACGAAACCTACCATGTTTAATAGCCTGAATAATTTAATTAAGTATGATGTCCATATATTAATCTGGCTTTCATATATCTCAGTTTTGTACCGTTTGGGCTATAGTTCTTGGATATTTTATGTGATTTTATTTCCGCTTCTGTGTCTTCGTTCATGATTTTTATTTGTTGTCGCGTGTCATCTGCTCTTAATGTTGGATGTATTTCTAAGTTCGTTTGTTATTGGCGTTGTTCTCATCTGGTGTGTCGTTCGGGAAGAATTTTGCGAACGCTCCATTGTATCTTTCCATGTTGTTGTAAAGATTTCATTTTCTTTTTTACTGTGTTCAATGGTCTTGCTTAATCTTGATTTTTTTTATTACCAGTTTGTATAGCTACCCCAAGGATTCAGACTTAGTGATTATTTTCTACGAAACAGTTTCATGTTTTTATTTTGCTGTTATTTAGTTCTTCTTGATATGTGCGTTTGGTGGTTCTGTATGCAGTTACTCTTGCTTGTCTCGAGGCATTGTTTACTGTAGCTCTATAGCTCTTTCTTGCTGCTTTAGTTTCTCCAGCTTGCTAGCCCTATTGATCCTCACAACTTCCGAAGGTATGGCTACTATTAGCGCATTTTTGTCACCTCTTCTATTGTGAATTTAATTTTTAAAACTGTTAATCAACTTTGGCTCAGGCGGACCTCTCTGCTTTTTCTGCTATTTTATGCACGTTGTTGTGATCCTTAACGTGCGGGAGTATAAGTTCTTAATGGAATTTCGTTCATTTTATCAGTTTTATTATATTTTAGATCACTCCTCACATGATCTCTTCTTCTTCCTCTCCGTTTATCATTCTAAATATAATACCATTGTGGCTACTAGTTGTTTACCTCGTCTTCGCCGTACAGTCCGCCACATTTACTGCAATTTCTGCTGTTGGCATGGTTAGATCAATATTAGCCCCAGCTGCAGTCCACTCGCTAAACGTCAAGGATAAATATTTATTTATTATGGACCTTCAGATTATGTTGAATTAGTCTTCAAATATTTTCCCTTTCTTGTCTGTGAGTGGGCTATTCCAAAGCGAAGACTTTGCATTCGCATCACCCACAAGTATTATGTTACACATACTAAAATTTATTAAATATTCTATCTAATTTGTTCAGTGGGTACTGAACACTGACAATAAATATTTACTAATATAATTTCGTATTCTGATCTTGAAAATCTGTGTCCGTCTGTCGATCATGTCCACTATTGCTAGTTTTTCAATTTTCTTGTTCTTAATAACGATCTCTATCGGTTCTTCTTCCCTCGGGACAAGTACTCTGATATCGGCCGGCTATTACTTTCCCTTTGTACGTATAGGGTTCTTGTAAACATAAGATGCCAATATCATTTTGCTCGCAATATATTATTTCTTACCATGCAAGTTTGATTTATCTGCGTTAAGTTGTGCGATCTTGATGCCTTCGATTGTGCTATGAATGTCTTGTGAACACATAGCACGCCGAAAATTTTCACACATGATTAAACGCTATTCGGCTGAATGCAATTGCAAATTGCCTAATATATATTTTCTAGGTAGAAGTTTCTCTAGGTCAAATGAAAGCCCATTGGGACGAAGATGAATTCTACCAACCTCTTCGATAACTGAGAATGTGACTGTTTTGCCGAAGAAGTACAGGTTCAGCAAAATAATTCTCATGTGGTTTCTTCCTGCGTGACAAATTGTAACTTCGTTTTAAATTTTGGTAATTTTCCCCAGGATTATATGCTTCGTCCTCTTCTGAATTCTGTTCGGATTCCTGTTCTGATTCATGATCTTTTTGTTCATTCTTACTGTCATCCATTTTGCTTACAGCTGCATCAATGTTGATATCTGAAAATTTGGATTTCTTCTTTCTCGTGTAGAACCTTGGAATCCAAGACCTTTACCTCAAACTGTCCCTCGTTCTGTTCATGTTATTCTCAGCATCTTGTTTCTTCAATACTTCTTCGCTTGTCTTTGACTCCCTCTTCTGTTTGATTTCTTCTTCTTCATCGCTTGTTTGTTTTGTTATTTTATTTCTTTTTGCTTGAGATTTGTGTATGAGGGATTTAATGTTTTCAATGTTATTAGCTCCCAACGCTCTTCTTCACCTTCTGTGCTAATGTGCTCCTATTGCTGACTACGTCGCTAGCTGAGGTCTTCAAATAACGAATATGTCGTATTTCCCTCTCTTTCCGAATATAGTTAAAATGATCGACCGGAAATAGATAAAGTTAATTCAAGAAACTTCTCAACATTTAATTCAGCTTGCGGTATAATTTCTCTTAGTTATGTAAATTAAGCACGTAATAAGTTCTGCAAATTATTTTTCATAATTTCACAATTAACTTTTACGAATACCATTAAAACAGACTATTTCACAAAACTTCGATAGTTCCTTAGTTGATTTTACTGTATAACAGCTTGTAAAATAGCGCTGTTGAAAATGTGAACTTCAATGTTAACATTTTCTGGTAGTGTATCCTTTCGAGTTGGCTTATACACACGTATCAAGAATTATTGACTTCATTCTATTCAGTAAGTTTGCATAAAGTCTTTTTTAAAGCAAATACAGTAAACGCTGTATGTAATGGACAAAGTTTGCCATATTACTGCAAAGAAAATAACCATGTACTGAGCAGGCGACCTTACAAAAAGAAATAGAAAAACTAAATTTATCGAAAAATCGTTAACATCTGTATCCTGATGCTTTCATCCAGCCCAGTCATTCACAAAACAATGCTACTAGCAAATAGGCGGCACTAATTCTTGGTTGTTTTTTTTTATTAGTTTTTACCTCCCTCACGTTCCTCCCGGCTAAGCCATTGGTTTCAGGGTGGTAAGCAGGTGATTTTTTAAAAGATTGATCCCATGATTATTGCACCAGTTAATAAACTCCCAAGAGGTAAATGGCGGTCCATTGTCCGAGTCAATGAGTATGATAACCAAGACAATTACAATTTTTTTTTGCAATTTTTATATTTTCTTTAGCTGTTGTTCCTTTCAGCATGTCTAATTGTACCCATCGAGAATAACTATCTACAATAAGTAGATTTTTTTCAGCAAAGCCAAAAAAGTCTAAATGAATACGCTGTAACGGCTGTTTGCTCTTTTCCCATGGTAATATATTTGTTCTCGTGCTTTTTGAAACTCAACACAAGTATTACAGTTACGTAAAAATGATTCCACTTCACTGTCCATACCAGGCCATCAATAATATGCACGTAAAGTAGCCTTATAACGCCAAAAGCCTAGATGAACCTTTTGTAGTCTTCAATATTTCTTACCTGAGAAAATTTCGAATTATGAATATATTTCCATAAAATAAACATTTATCTTGAAAAGTTAACTGAGCCCGTCTAGCACTGTTGGAATGTTTATTTTGCTGACTCCTTGGTAGCGTGTTAGGCCATCCTTCTCGAGCCTAAATTGCCACTTGCCTTAAAACTGAATCATTTTTTATTTCATCTGGTATAGATCTTATTACCGAAGATGAACTATTAATATTCAATAGAGAATTTTGAGAAATAGCGTCATCATTAATAGTCTCAGCCGAGGGTAATGTAGATAAACAATCGTCAACATGAACTTGTTTAGAATATATTATTTTATAATCGTTGTCTGACAAAAAAAGGCGTTGATGTATTTCGGATGGTATTGCCTTATTTTCACCAAATATCAATGTCATCAGTATCGAGTCCGTGACTACAGTAAAGAATCTCCCATATAGATATTTGTGAAATTTTTTAACTCCAAAAATCAAGGCATTACATTCTTTCTCGAACTGTATCGTTTCTTGGCTGATGATAATCACGCTGAAGCCCATGCAACTGTTTTGAACTTTCCTTTCGAATCCTTGTTACAGAGTTTCACCCCTATCTCGTAAGGGCTAGCATCTCTGAATAGAAATATTTCCTCCTTACGATTAAAAAAGCGATTTTTATTACGCTGTGTAAATATTTGTTTAATGTGATCGAATTGGGTTTGATGCTCTAACGTCCAGTTCCACTTGACGTTCTCTTGAAGCAATTAATAAAGCAAGTGGGGACGGGTTGCCATATTTGGAATGTTTTTGGAAAATAATTTGCCATACCCAGAAAGGATCTCAATTGGCTTGTTTTCTGGTTTAGGACATTCCAAAATCGCTCCTTTATGTTTATCAATAGGTTTATAACCTTATGCTGAAATTTTGTGATCCAAACACTAGATTTTGCTTTGGAAAAATTGGCGTTTTACTCTTTACTTTGATCTTTAAAGTAAGAAAAGTATGCAATGCACCCGATGTTTTCTTGAAGAAATCCTTGGTACCCGTGATACTTATACCGACAATCATCAAGAAATGCCTGTGCAAACGTGAATTCTGACAGAACATTGTCCATATATTGCTGCAAAAAAATAGGGACTTGTTGAAAGCCCGAATGGCGAGCGCTTTATTTTATATAACTCCCATTGAGTGAGTAATCTATTTGATAATTCGTCCAAGGCCAATTGCTTTGCTTGACTTAAATGCAGTACAATGTATGTTGTGGAACCTTTTTATTTTGTGAAAAATATCCTCCATAAGTGGTAAAGGATAAAACATACGTTCAAGACAATTATTTACTGTTACCTTGTAATCATCTTATATTTTGATATTACCCGACTTTTTTTTGGAGACAAGCAACATGGGAGTAGCCCAATCCAAGTATGTAATTGGTTCGAGGATTTGCTGCTCTAGCAATTTTTCCAAACCCAATTTAACTTTATCTTCTAAACTATATGGAACGCGATCAAATTTGTTAAAATTTTCTATACGTACATTTACCTCATAATTATTAATTCCCTTTGTTATCTGAAAACACTGCAGCAAATTAATTAAGCAACTTTGATTGTAACATTTAATTCGTGCTTTTGTAGTACTGTCATTGTGTCTATATTTCTACATATTATGTCGGAGAAAATTGTCTCCACTGAGGACAAAATGCATTTAACCCTGTTCGTCCCCAAATAATTAATTTTAATGTATCAAATACTACAAAGAACGATAAATTAGATCGAATTGTGCCTAATTTGGATTCTAAAGTATTCCCATTACATGAAGATTATTTCCATTCACTGTGCACAATTGTTGATTTGTTAACTGTGTCGTTGATAAGGGTGCTAGTCTATGTACCATTTCTACATTAATAACATTAGCACACGCACTATGATCTATTTCTACCCGCATATCATGATTATTTATATACATTTGTCACATGCATGGTGCAGTCTTAACCAGAAGATTTTCCTGTGCGAAATGAGTTGCACTTGCAGCAGCTTCGTGTTTCATTTTGGCAGTTAAATTCTGAACATCTCTTTTAATACGAGGATAACATAGCTTAAATTGTTTCAACATTTTAACCTACTGCTTGCACCTTAACCAGCTTCAATCCATAAATTACTTGATTTCGTGTGGGTTCGAATTGTAGACCTCGATCGCCACTGTTATTTACCGTAAAATTTAATGATGAGGAAGCCGATTGGATAATTCTGATGCTAAAATCCAACATAGCATGAAGTTGGCATAGTTTCCTTAAACTGTAGAACAACGCAGAAAATTATTATATCCAATATGTTCAGTTCAACCATTATTTATTGAATCTGACAATGATCAGATGTTACGACAATGACTAAGTATAATGTTGACATTATTGGCTAAATCCCGTACATGTCAATTCATATATATTTTACTGTATACTATAAAATTAGCACAATTTACCGTAATAATCCGTGTGAGAATTACCAAATTCAAAGCAAACTATTTAGCATCAGTAGTATTAAATATTTATGAGAGATAAGTATAAATTACGATGCAATCACTGATTTCTCCATTAAAAATTTAGAAATGTTTTTGCAAACAATGTTATAAACTTAAATTATAATATTTTGATCACAAATCTTTGAATCAAAGCCTTACTGACATTGCTAAATTATTTCAACGTTTCATATCTATAACAACTAATAAACCACGTTGTTGGAAAATAAATGGCAGAACGACAATGCCTGTCCCTACATGTTGAACCCTCCGTTTTATTTGTACGAGACAAGACTGATCCCAACCCTTACAGACATTATATGAATTCGGAACCACGTCGAGATACGTACTTACAGTTTGATATTTAGTGCTCTTGTCTTCCTGTACACGTACGTGCTACTCATCATATCAGTTTGATACGCTTCACTTTTCGAGCAGCAAAACTTCTAGCCATCTTAAGCACTTTTCTTCAAACAGGATTCAAATTCCGAACCTTGACAATCCATCTGTCATAGAAGATAGAAATGTAACTCAATTGGAGTGTGGATGACAAATAAAGCGCGTGTGCAAGCAAAGACAAATGTAGTATTAAAATCGGAGCCTCAGTACACACCACCCGCAATGACCTATCGACGGTACATCCTGTGCAGAAATCGACAAATACAGGAGTGGTGGAAAAAGCAGTCGTCGTTTGACAATACGAGATGTCTTCTGCTCTTAGTAGACAATGCTAAACGCCACGTGGTCAGAATTAGGAAACAGAAGCTGAGTGACCTGCGGTACGAAAATATCCTCTCATATTTCCCGGGCTTAGTATCAATCATATATTTCTGCTTTTAATTTACTTCTTGAGAGACAGATGTTCAAAGACAGCGGCAGTTGAAAGTGCCCTTCGGGACTAGATTGCCTCGTGAGGAACCACGTTTCTTCAAGGACGCGTTTGATAGCCTTATGAATCGTTGGCACAGACGTGTCGCTGCAGACGCAGATTATTTTGAAACAACTATGTTACTCCATCCCCAAAATCAAGTAATAGTGTGAGGGAGAAAAACAGCCATTTACTTCTAAAGAACCTTTTATTTAAATAAGCTAAGAAATAAATTAACTAGGAAAGGAAGTAGATAATTACGTATTAAAGTGCTACATGATCTTGATAATATTTATTTTGAATGAAATTATTTACCTACAAACAGATTGCAGTAATTTCCGAAAATGAACGCAAGCCTACTGCATTTAAACTGGCACGTGAAAGAACTGAATAAAGTTAAGCAACTTAAAGAACGTTTCTTCCATCACATATAAGGGAGTCTATCGAGAAGTGCGCGCCCAAAGCAGGAACTTTCGGCGCTAATTGGATAGACATCTTTACGTAATAAACATAAATAAAAATTAGCCAATGAATCTCAGAACTAACTGAGAAATTGAAGTGTTACTGAAAAATCAAATTTTGAATTTTTATGTCGTTTCGAACAAAAACACAATTCGAGAGTCAAACTTCGCAAGTAAGTTCCTAACACCAAAACCATTTTTCGATTTCCGCTTCATTTTCGACATACAGAAATTCAGATTTGTAGCCCACAATTTTTTGCCATTTCTTACACAGAAACAGAATTCGACAGCCAAACTTCCAAGGTAAATTCCCCACACCAACAAAATAAGAAAATATATTTTTGTGTTTTGTCGAATACCGCTTCGTTTTCGAGGCTTAAGAGTTACAACTTGGAGTTCAAAATCGACTTTTTATTGTTCTAACTAAAAATTATGTTTCAATATATCAGAAAAGATACATTAAAGTAAAATATAGCTTTTAGGAGATGATTTGTATCAATAGATATTAGAAGTTGAAATGTGATGTTATCAGGTTGTCAATTTTGCCAACCTGGTATAGGTTTCTTCCTCAAATAGCACTAGGTCCGTTTATTGGATATTTGATACCCTACTATGATGATAAACATCATATGTGGAAGAGAGAACGCAGCGTTCCAAACCACACCAGTGTAAACATTGAAATTGACATTTTGACGATTTCACCTCTTATATTATTCTGTTTGCGTACATTGATGTGTTTCACATACGATGTTTATTACCACTAAGTGATATCAAATGTCTAATAAAGAGTACCGTTTAAGAAAATAAAACATTATACCACTGGCAAACGGATTACATTAAGTTATAACATCTAATATTTACCATATGGATAAAAATCAACTCCCAACACGAAATTATATGGCCGAAAGGTTAGCGCGCTCACTTTCTATGCGCGTGATCACGGGTTCAATTCCTCCGGGTCTATTGAACTGAGTGGTTCGGAGTCAGTTTTACCAAAAACTGTACGTCCCGCCTTTAGAAGACCATCAGCCTGTTTAGAGCGTAAATATAAATTCATTGAATCAACGAAAATATACGTTAATTAATTCTTTCTTATACATCGGAGAATATTCATTTTCGATTGTAAGAAGCCGATTTTGGGAAGCATAAAATTCAGAGCTCTAAACGAAGGGGAATGTCACACATAATCAAAGGAAATTCTGGAATGGTACAGCAACAGAGCCAAGCATCAGAAATCAACTGTAACTTACGATGGCCAATTTTTACTTTAACGCCAAATTTGGAGAAGTCTTTTTTTTTCTTTTAATAAAAATGCTTCTTACAAATCTTTTCGATGTAGTAAGTTCTAATTGGAACCAAACCTTCTGTATCGACAAAGTATATACCAAAATATTTATACTTTTCTTCTCGGTACTACTATGCAATAGGAAAAGCTTACTCTCTCACAGCTATGGTGACACAAGCAGTACTATGCTGTCATTAGGTAGAAGAGACTCGAGTTGAAGTAAACTTTAATTTGTATTGGCCATTTTTAGTTACTTTTGACTTCGGCCAGTCACGATTATTCGCGTGCAATGCTTGTAAACATTCATGCCCCAGTCGGGATTCAAACCCGTGATGTTTGGAAATTGGAAGTTAGAATATCAGGTCATCCGGTTGCCAATGTTACCATCCTGGTATACTGTTTTATTTTCTCAAACAGCACTATTTATTGGACATTTGATATCCCCTAGTGATGATAAACATGTATGTGAAGCACAGAATTCAATGTACGTTTACCGCCCATATACTCCATTTTATCTTATTAATGTAAGTAAACTGTGAATAATATGAGAGGTAAATCATAAAAACGTCAATTTTCAATGTTTATCGTGGTATAACATTCACAGTTTGGAACGCTGTATTCTGCTTCACATGATGTTTATTATTCCTGTAAAATACAAAATATCAAATACACGGACATAGGCTATTTGAAAAAAAAAACTTTATACCAGGTTGGCAGCACTGACAACGTCACATTTTAACTTCTAATATCTCTCCTACTGGTAGAAATCAACTCCCCAAATATACATTATACTTTAATGCATTTTTCTGATATAATGAAATATAACTTTTAGTTACAATTATAAAAAAGTTGATTTTGAGCTCTGAATTGGAAATCCTGTGTCTCGAAAACGAAGCGGAATTTGAAAAATATTTTCCTCTTTTGTTCGTGTGAGGAGTTTACCTCGAAAGTTTAGCTGTCGAATTCTATTTCTGTATAAGACATGACAAAAAATGTGTGCTGTAAACCTGAAGTAGTGCATCTCGAAAATGAAGCGGAAATCGAAAAATGACAAAATTATCATTTTTCTTTGTTTTGGTTTCAGGAACGTATCTGGGAAGTTTGGATGTCGAATTCTATGTCTATTCTACACGACAGCAAAATTCAAATTTTGATTTTCAGTAAAACTGCAATTTCTTAGTTAGTTCCGCGATTCACCAGCTAATATCTACGTATGCTGCATGACGTTAGGATATGTTTCTAATAGGCCCAAAAGTTTCTGCTCTGGACATGCAGTTGTCGATAGTGTCTCTTGTTAGTCTTAGTGGTAATTAATTAGTGTAGATTTGCCACTCGGTGGGTAAACCATTTAGGCACATCTACCATTTTGGTCCATTTTATTCTTCCATCTCTAATAATTAATTTGGAATCGATGACATTCCTTGGAATTCCAGGTACATTACGAGGAGAACATGGAGGAAGACCTCTGTTTTATAAATAAAATGTTAAAACCATTTCTTACAGTTAAAAAAAGTCATACTGAAACTTACTTCTCAAAATGAGCTACTTTTGATCCCGGATATATTTCCTTATATTTAAAGTATCTGCTCAACCCAAAGAGATCGAGTAATTGATTTGCTCCTTCCACATGTTCGATTCTGGAAGCCACTCCTAACGTATATCCTTCTTTCTGAAGCTTCTCCAGCAGCTGTGGGACGTCAGGATAAAGTTCTATTTTTTTATTTGTAGTGTCAAAAATGTTACCACTCCTACATAAACGTAAATGACAAATGTATTAGCCGCTAGTTTTAAATTATTTCAAGTAACAGATAGAAGATTGTAATAGGTAATTCAAAGCAGGATTTAACCCTATTATACATAAGGTGGGTCCAGCGGACCCCTAAGCATGCAAATTTGTTTGTAATTTCTTTACTTTTGATTGAAGTTTTATGATACTCCATAAATTCTTCCGCGAGTATAATTAGTGTTCATGACTAAAATGTCCCGGAAGTATTCCACCATTTTAAAGATAAATGTTAGAAAATATAAAAATATAACTTAGCCACATAAGGTGAGTCCGACCTTCATATATATATATATACGGATTGCTCGATTATTTGAAAGTGTTTCCGAATGAAATTTTTGAAACTGATCTAATAAGAAATTCTTTACTATTACGTGGAAATCATAATTTAATAATAATAATAATATGCATTTAATGAACTCAATGAAATATACTGCGTCACTTGTCCAAAGAAGATCCAATGAAATTTCTAAACACTTCACTGAAACCTTTTTAGCAACATACGACCGTACACAATACAGGAATACTCAAATAACAGTGAATAAAAATAAGTAAACAAATAAATTATCAACAATAAATAGTAAACAACTGAACAGCTAAATTGCGATTATTGTCAAGAAAATCACTGTACGTAAAATTATTTTTCTTTGTGAATACCAGATAGGCTTTCGTTTATGACCTGGCAACGTTGTAGTCCTATCTGTGTAGTATTCTTGATACTGTACATGGGAGGCAAGAATTTTTTTCAGATCGGCGCGCAGGGCTGGGCAGCCATTTTGGCACACTTGGAAACACTCCGGTACGGCACAGAACTTTTGCCTAAAAAAAACACTTTTGAGTAAACAGTATTTTTGCGTATGCCCACCGCTAACAGGGGGCTGCGCCCCCCCCGCGGCTAACGCCGCCCAGCTCCCTTCGGACGCACCCTCCCCCCCCCCTTGCACACCTCGCTATCGCTCGGTGTGCATCCTGCCCTGGTGGGTTTATATACATCCTAGCTTTTAGTGGCATCTTTTAAAATTGTAAATCACAACTTTTATTAAATTTATTTTTGTGTATTTACATATAAAACGAAAAAACTTTAATTTTCTTTTTAAAAAAAATGTAAAAAGTCGACGCCAGGGTTTGAACCTTCGACCCTTAGATTAGCTTTCCAACGTCTTGACCACAAGACCAAACTGTAGCTGCCGGGTTGAGCGCTTCTCGCTCTTATTTATCGTTCAGGATAAGCGAGAGTGGGCTGTTCCTACAGGAAGTGTTTTCAAGTGTGCTCCGGAAGTTGCCAAAATGGCTGCCCAGCCCTGCGCGCCGAGCTGATAAAAAAATCTTGCACATGGGAGTGGTGTTTGCATTCCGCCTTTTGTTTACTTCCTTTTCGCTACAGGACGCATTTTGACATTCATTTTTTCGCTTTCGTGTTTTTTACGTTTAGTAAGACTTTGAAGATGTCACAACGTCTCTCTTCGGAAGACATTCGAAGAAGTTTAGAACATGGCATTTCTGCGGACGAAAACGAAAGTCCTGCGGAAGATTACGATTCTGATTATTATGTATGTGATTCTACTAGTTCTGGAGAGGAAGACAATCATTCTGAAGACCTGGATGATTGACATCGTAGATAGTGCCGAGAATGGTGGATCCGAGTTTGCAGCCGAAGGCCAAGTGTATGGGGTTTGCAAGCAGAACTTTGACAGAATACCTTAGTTCATCTATTATGGATATGAGTGCAGGAAATATCTCAGGTTGGGAAAAGGTAAAACAGAAATGTTTTCTATGGTTAATTGGAATCTTTCTGCTTGGAATAATGTTGCAGCATGGGCAACAATGTAAATAGAGTTTTACATATTTCTTGTGTGTAAATATTTTCTACATTTATCGAAGCAGTGAGGAACTTAATGATCAATAAATATCACTGTATTTCTTATGCTCGTGCTTGGAACTATTTTATTTACAAGAGATGTAATGGAATACTTGGATGTGCATGTTATTGTTGAGTATGTGCACCCTGTTTTAGTTACCTAACCAAAACTAACCTAATGATTATTGATTGTGGAAAGCACTGTTCAACTGCTGAATTCGCTAGTTACGTATTGAATGCCTAGATTTCAGTATTCAGGTAATATTGAAGAACTACATAGGCATTGGATGGAATGTATCAGTATTTTTCACATATGCTAATACACTTGAACTGTGTTTTCACAAGTGAGATTAATGTTTGATGATATGTTTCCATTCAGTTATTTATTTTTTGATTTATTTATTTTTACATAACCATATATATTTCATTATGAAAAGCTGTTAATAATATTGACAACATCGGATGCGGATATGCATCATAATAGTTTCATCTGAGGAAGATGTTAGAACATTGAAACTGTAATGCTTGCTGTGTAATTTTACAATAAAGTTTAATAGCCTTGTCGGTCGGTTTTAATTAAATTAAGTATGTATACCAGGTCTCAATGTAATCAAATGCACATAGGATTGCAGTAGAGTAGAATTATATTACACGATATGAAGAGTTAAGTGCCAGAGTAGCATAAGCACTAAAATCTTAGGAAAAAAAAATATGTAAAGTTTCGTACAGGCATAAGGTTCCGCGTAAAACACAAAAACCTTTATGCATTTTTACGCTAAAGAAATGCGTTATTCGTAGGGCTGTCGCGCTCTGCCCAAACTGGGATTTAGGACAATTTGGCGCTTAGGCTACTTTGGCATTCAACCCTTCATATTATAACAGAATCTGGACCAGTAAAAATATATAAACTAAGATAGAAATGCGATATATGACTTTCAGCATTATTATTATATTTTACGTGAGAATAGCAAGATCTTTTATTTACAATCTTCTAGAGTTTGTAACGGCATTTCTTTGTGTGCAACGGCCATGCACACGAATATATATCATTCTGTTAGTGTGCATCAGTTAAATTATAAGCTACAAGCCCTGAAAGTTTCATGTTGATATTATTTGTGTAAAAGTTAGTAATGACTTCAATGTGGGCACCATGCTTCTGCAATGGTGATATACAACTTAATTAGTAGTTAATGTTAATCAGAATGCACTGAACTTGCACAGATAAATACTTTGTGACGAACTATTATTATGTAGCGGCTTGGTAGCTAGTTAGAGTTTTAAACACGGTAATTTGTAAACTTTTGAACTGTGGAGCATCTTTCATATAGGCGAAGATAATAAAGATATATTTTAGAAAAATAAACAATATTCGTGACTATAAATATTAAAAATGTCTTTATTACGAACTGATTCTGTGTTGAAGAGAGGCAGATTTGATACATATTTATGAAGACATGTTTAATATTCTATTAGAATATGTACTGCAAGGCTGAACTACAGAAAAAATATGCATTTGACAAACACTCTAACGATATGTGATTAGAATTTGAAGTTAAAACAATCCGAATGGGCTTCTGGCATACAGATCTAAGTTTGCACCAGACCTAATTATTCTTAACGACCTGGTTTACCAGCAGTGAATATGCTACACTAAAACGAAGGTGTTTGATTTGTGAAAGTATCAATACAGGATAGCAGAAAAGCTTCTAGTAAATGTGACACTGTTTGAATATAGCCGAATATAATTCCGAATTACTTAGTACTTACTGAACGTGGACATCAATATTCGTTAGAAAGTTATATGGATAATGTTTGGACATTATTTTCAACATATTTTAAACAAATTTCCTATGCACTCCCTTCCTCAGTTTTGAAGGTCGATTTCTTATCAACTACCGAAACGAGTTGGTGATCTTCTATAAAAAGGACCTATAATTTTTTGTTAAAGTGAGTTTGTAACTACTCCGTTCAAAAGGCTTCGGGAAAAGACCTCGTCTCAAGACCAGTGGACAGAAAACGAGCGTGCTAACCTCCTTAACAATCCAAGGTTTCTGTTTCTTGAACGGTGAATGAGCCTGACGAAGGAATATATTGGATCTACTCTTTAATCAAAACACAGTGAATCACTTCTTGTATCCAAAATTCATTTCAAATCGATTACAGTATTGAGTTTCTCTTAAAATTCTAGCCCTGTTTGATATATCACATGACCCCTTTCCAATTTAAATTTTTTGAACGAGATTCAAGATGGCGGCCTTTCGCCATAAAGGTTCCCCTACGCCTAACGTGTCCCTACAATTACCAATTCCGGCTATCTACACTCGCTTTTATTTTATAAGGGGTGGTAAGGGACGTTTGACTCACCCAGTAGAATACACTGTTTGGTTAATTAATTTTTTTTATTGACGGCCTTTACGTATCAAAGGCTCAGGCCGGGATGCGAAGTCTTTTTTCAGTAGAGCTTTTGAAACTCTTCGTTTTGATTGGCCAATGAATGCGCATGAGACGGTGCTCGAAATGGAATCTCTGTAGTAGCAAACTACCGCCGTAAACAAGTTGGACAAGAATGTTAACAGCACTTTCGCGTATGCCCCCCGTGCCTAACGCCGCCCAGCTCCCTTCGGACGCACCGTGCCCTCCTTGCCTGGTTTATTTATATACATCCTAGCTTTTAGTTGCTAACTTCCACGTTCCCATGGTCACTAATTTAAGATAATCTACAAAAAATACAAGAAAGCAATTATCAATAATAACTTTGAACATATAAAATATATTTTGTAACAAAAAAAGGAGAAAAAATCTCCTCCCCGCCGGGAATCGAACAAGTTTTTTATTTGGTAAGCCAACGTCCTACCAATGTGCCACGCTAGAACCTAGCAAACGATGTTGTATTTACAGTCATTGCATGACATCTAGCCAACATAGAAATTTACATTCAGTGAACCGTACTTTTAGAACTTCAAATACTCGACTAGAAAAAAAATCTCGTGGCTGGGATAGGGGAGGGAAAGGATTCAGGAAGGTATGGGTCAGGGCGTACGTTAAGGTGCCATCCTGACATTTGTCTCGTGTAACTGAGGAGAAATCCTGCAAAAACCTCAGCCACGACGGGCCGCCGTTGGGATCGAACCCACGACCTCCCGAATGCTACTCTGGTTAATGAAATGTATACTCACTCGTCTCTGCGAAATGGTGGCTTTGTATGCTTGTCAACTCTAAAAGGCCACAGCGTCAGATCTGCAAGAAACACAAAATAATAACTAATAACTACCTTAAAATAATGTATGAAGTTATCAATGTTTAGCAGAGAAGGATCAATATGCTTAAAATAATTAAACTGAAAAAACAAAATACTGCTTTTATATGTACGTACGTCAAAACATGAAAACGTTAATATATAATGGAAATATTTGATTATTATAAATACGAAATCAGGCGAACCTTTTAGGTCCCTTGATAGCGAAGCTATAGCTAAAGGGACCTTGCAATCCGCTCAGTATATCCGTTTGTGTCCAGAAATTAAATCTCAGGAACTACAAGGTGTAGTAGAGAGATGCTTTAGGTGTCGTTACCAAAGTCTTGGGTCAACTAGCTCAGGACTGCCGGAACCGTCTTGATTGGTGCAGTAGTTAAGTATTTGCAGGCCATTAAAACAAAAACAACAACAACAACAACAACAAAAAAAAACAAAACAATTGATCAAATTGCTTGTATTCAGTTAGACCTAGCTGTGCTGGGAAAAATAATGTTACAAACAATACAAGAACACTGAGTGCGTCTACGTCTTCAAGCAACCTATTTACCAGTGTTGTCAACCTATTTTCTATAACATTACCTTTTACCAAATTGTTTCCATTATTTTAGACACAGCAGCATCAAAGTTGGCGAAAGCATTACTTTACACAATAGCAATATACGGCGGGTGTTTCCGTTCCAGTAACATCGTTGTCAGTGTTGCCAACCCGTGCCTAAAATACACGCCATGAAACACAAAGGGAAGACGTGCCTGAGGTGTCGTCGGAAAGGTCTTGGCTAGACTAGATTATAGCCACTGGGACAGTCTTCATAAGTGCAGTACTTCAGTGTTGCCAATACATTTCACTGGTCGACAAAATTCAGCTTTGAAAAAAAATATCCATAAAGCAAGGTGCTCCTCGTAGTTTTCGAGCTGCTGAAGACAAATCTGAGCTTAGTTTTGGTCCTCCGCCCTCCGATTTAGAAATAATGCCATTAATACAGGGCGAAACAACATACCTCAATAGAATCAGAAACTGTCCAAGTTGTAGTGCATTATTTCTCATACATGTAACTTTCACAACAAGCAACATCTCATCACAAATGCTCTATGTGGTTTCCTTTGGTCACACGACACACATCTAAGCGGTATTCCAATTCGGCTCACACACATTCTAACATTGCGGGAGTGATGGCTGTGAATGCATGTGTAATGCGTTCCTTGAGTTCAGACACATTGGATGGTTGTGGTAGCAAAAACACTAAGTTTGGGGGTATGTGAAAGACTCATTTAGGAAGATGGCACAAACACTAAGTTTGGGGATATGTGAAGGACTCATATGGGAAAGTCTTTCACATATCTCGAACTTAGTGTTTGTGCTACCACTACCATCCAATGTAGCTGAACTCAAGGAAAGCATTACACATACATTCACAAACCATCACTCCCGGAATGTAAGGACGCGTGAGAGTCGAATTGGAATACCGCTTAGATGTGTTCGTGTGACCAAAGCAAGCCACATAGAGCATTTGCAATGAGATGTCATCTGCCGCTAGTCGTGAAAGTTACATGTATGAGAAATTACGCGTTACAACTTGGACAGTTTCTGATCTATTGAGGTATGTTGTTTCACCCTAAGTGTATTAGTCTTTCCTAATAAACTCAAGAAACTCGATGAATCATTTGTAATCGTTCTGTATTAATGGCGTTATTTCTAAATCGGAGAGCGCAGGACCATAAGTCAGATTCGTCTTTAGCAGCTCAAAAACTACAAAGAGCACCTTGCTTTATGGATAAAAAATTTTCACTGCCGACCAGTGAATCTATTCAAACTGCTTGCATTCACTTAGAATGCGCCAAACTTGGCATAAACATTATTCGACACAACATAAAATATTGTGAGTTTTCTCTACCGAAGCACTGCAGTTGTGAGTATTGCCAGCCTATTTTATATACATTAATGCTTACGTGGCTAAAATGCTATCAAACGGCCGGAGCCTTGGCAGTTGTTTTTAGTAGAATCGCTGCTTTAACTTGGTTACTCAATGTTATTTCAATATTTTTAATACAATAAATTTGCATTTCGAGATATAGGTAAGTGTTTTATCTCTAGTTGTATATGAGTATTTTCATTCAGGAATTCCATCTCGAATATTAAATAACACTCTCGCTTCCCCATCTCTCGCATCGACTCTAAATAGAGCTTGTATATTGAAAGATAAGTGAGTTTCAGTTTTTGAATTGTTATAAACGTGATAAGGAAGCTGGTGAGCTTCCAAACACAAGACCTATTTTTGGTACAGTGGGCTTCGAACTTCGCAAAACTGACATCCTTGGGACTTGAACTCGTGACCACGGGCACAAAAAACAGACAGAATATATACGTAACGTATTGTTGAGAGTGAATTCGACTTGGCTAGTGATATCACTTATGTTCCAGCAAGTTTCATCTAGTTTGCTGTGTTGTTCTGCGGTGATGTGTGAATAAGCGAAAATATTTCTAAATCAGAGTTGAATGAATATGTCTTTCTACCGTACATTTATATTTTATATGTCTATTCACACATTTTTTCCGTCCCGTTTCCTCCTTATACGACTTTTTTCGTTATAAAAAAATCTTTTATTTTACTTTTCTGCACCAAACCAGCTACTTTGCCACTTCCACTATCGTGTTAATCAATGACTTAAGGCGTCGTAAACTGCTTTTCACAGGTTCTATTTTTCAAATGTGATACTCGAACACAAACCAAAAGTCTACCGTTTTGCTCTTATTAACATAATATAGTCAGTAGATAAATATCATTACGTGTCAAATAACTAACACAACGATCAACTGTTCTTGCCCCTGGTCTGTATTGACAGTAGCATCTTAATTGCATTAGTGTCGTATAACATCTTGAGACTGTAAAATTGTATTCCATTTTCGTTGTACGTCGGGAATGAAGTTGAGAGTGCTAGGGTTACTGATGAGCAGTCACCAAGCTCCTTCCTCGGTGAAATGTTTGGCTATATAACTAACTATCTCTCAATAAATGTCATCTGAATTTGAATTTATTTTAAGACCTTTAGGTATCTGGGGCTCAGGCGTATAAATGTGATCGGAACACATTTTGGCCTGAGTGAAGTGCTGTTTCAAGAGGAATTATCTGATCGTGAAAAGTGGTTATGGAAGAAGCTGTATCACACTATCTAGGTTTTCTAATGTAGGTAGGGAGTTCATCCAAAATCATATCATACCCCTTGCCAAGTAGCTGCTGGTGGAAGCTAAGGATATCGCTATGCTAGTCGTGGACGGGATATTTAGTTGCATCCAAAAGAATTAGAACTGCATCTTTCAATGACACTCATATACCTCACATAATCATCGTCCTTTATTAAAACCTATACTGATAGTGGGAAGTATTGGCTATATATTAAGCGTGTTGGATCTTGATCGCGCTTTCTCCAGTAAGTCAGATGCTAGAATAATGGCCCTTAACAACATCGAAACAATATGGATTTCAAGATAAAGAAAATTTTGTTGCTGACCGATCTTCGGTCTGACTTAGGGTTCGAATCTGCAATGCCAGAGTTCTACACGAGACGAAACCAGCACAAGACTTCGGAGGTAAAAACAGAGATCATGAGTAAAATACGACGGAGCTGGAATATGCACCCGCTATATTTACGCACTATAATACTATGGCAATCCTCAACACTGAAACATTTCCGTTGGTGATTCATTTCGTAGCATATAGGCCGTATTCACTCATACATATTTAGTTTGGAGGTTGATTTTGCTCACGCCATTTTGTACACTATGCATTGTGTAAGAGCCTGCTCTTCTGAGAGAAACATCCTGGTACGATTCTATCGTGAGAAAGATGACGCGCGTGTAGAAGGCCAACAGTTTGCCAGAGTTCGTTAAGAAAGTAAGACGGGACCAACGGAAGCCCAGCTCGACAGACATGAATACAGACTGCGTGACGAATAGTGTGTGCTGTCTGATGTGCAGCTATAGAATCTTACACTGGACGTACATCAGTTCAAGCAGGCAGCCCGCTGTAGAACTGAACACGTAACCGAGCTGATTAAGTTAATGAGCAACAAACCGTTCATTCATAAGCCTGGAATTCTGTGATCTCAAATTCAGTCGTAACATAATTAATGTTTGTTTAGGAAAAATATTTTCTTGCGTCACAACCTACTGAAATTCACATGATTTACGTAACGTCACAGGGTAATTTACTTTAGCTGAATATCGAAAACATAATATTACTAGCTGCAAACGCCAAGTAGAATGAAAGATGTGTTATTCACCCAATCCTGTTTAAGTTACATAGAACAATTTTCATTAAGGGTCCTCCTTGTTCCCACTCCCACTTTTTAATATTTTTTAATATTTCAAAATCTAATTGCAGTATCAGAAATTTTCGAACATAGTTCCCTAATACTCACAAGGCCATACGCAGAATTGTTATGGATTTGGAGATGTTGGCAATTACTGAGTAATGAGTTATCGAAGATTATGACGTCATAATTTAATTGAAGGCTGAGTAACCATCAACGGACAACATCTTGAGTCGTTGGCCGTTATATTTCATTACTAATTTGTAAGTACTGGGGAACTATGTTTTAAATTTTTTGATAGTATTCTTAGATTTTGAAATATTAAAAAAATATTTAAAAAGTGAGGTGGGCACAAGAAGACTCTTAAGCGTTAGCACATTATATACATTATAATTAATAGAGATACGTAGGGTATTCAAAGGTAGAAGCGGCTGATGGTTAAAAGAAAAAAATCCATTGTGAAATACTTGTTTTACAAATTGGACAGACATGTCACCTCAAAACTATACAAGCTATAAATAGTATTAAAATATTAAAAATACCTAATGATGTCGATTGCTTGTTCTCTAAAACACAGTGATTTATTAGACCGAATTTGGTATTTTGATCCAACAGTTTGACACTCCTTTGCTGATTTCGATTAACTTTAGTGTCTTTCTTCTTCTTTGCTTTATACAGAGATTTGATCTGAACTCTTCAGTTCTTGTATTGCAATCTCCTTGCATCTCTCTTCCGGCATGTTCAACTTTGCCACTAAATGGCCATTTTCATCTATCAGGCTTCTCACCTGACGTTGTGCTCTTTATTAGATTATCGAATTCACTTTGTAAGTTTATAAATTTATTGTGCACTTGTACTTTGCTTC
>JAGDQP010028977.1:0-10351 GCA_022664845.1 Lepisma saccharinum
ATGTCATAGAATGTAGTAAAATGTG
The DNA here is from genome assembly GCA_022664845.1 of Lepisma saccharinum. NCBI lineage: Eukaryota > Metazoa > Arthropoda > Insecta > Zygentoma > Lepismatidae > Lepisma > Lepisma saccharinum. The sequence continues at coordinate 26 of JAGDQP010028977.1, forward strand.
TTATGGACTTACTACCCGTGATTTGAGAGAACTGGCTTTCGAAATGGCAGTAAGGAATGACAAAGCAGTTCCAGACTCGTGGAAGAAATCCAAGTGTGCTGGCTTGGAATGGATGAGAGGTTTCTTGCATGGAAATCCATTGCTAAGTATTGGACAACCACAATCGTGTACGTTGTGAAGAATTACATCATTCACCGAGAAAAACGTCAACGAATTCTTTCAAAATCTGCAAACACTTTACGAGCGCCATCCTGATCTAGGAAATGCGTCAAGAATTTTTAATGTAGATGAAACGGGTGTATCAACCGTACAGAAACCACGAAAAATAATTGCGCAAAAAGGTGATAAACAAGTGAATAAATGCACAAGTGCAGAAAGAGGTGAACTAGTAACAGTAGTTGCAATCGTGTCAGCAAGTGGAACATTTCTTCCTCAGTCATTGTTTTCCCACGTAAACACTTCAAAATGCATATGTTAAATGGAGCACCCCCGGGCACTTTAGGGTTGTGTACTCCTGGCTGGATGTCAGCGGAAATATTTCCTCAAGTACTTGACCACTTCATTTCACATTCACCCAGTTCAAAAGATACTCCGACACTGTTGATCTATGATAACCACAGAAGCCATATTTCTCTAGAAATTTTAGATCTCGCCAGAAATTCAGGTGGCTCCATACTTACCTTACCTCCTCATAGTAGTCATAAATTTCAACCCCTGGATGTGGCTGTGTACGGTCCGTTTAAGGCTTATTATAATTCTACGGTGGACTCTTGGATGATGCGGAATCCGGGCATTACTATGACAATCTACCAGGTAGCAGAATGTGTAGGAGAATCACTTAAGCTGGCACTTACTCCAAGAAATATTATGATCGGTTTCAAAAACACGGGAATTTATCCTTTCAATAAACACGTCTTTAGTGATTCAGATTTCCTACCATCTCCAATCGAGGACAGATTGGTAACCAACGTCTCTTCTGATGTCAGTCAATCAGTGAATACAGGAGTTAATATGGCATCCACACCAGAACCAGCAGGTAACGATGAAGACTTAGGTAGATGTTCGCCTGCAGCTTCAAATCTGTGTCAAGGAAAAAAAGCCTGAAAATTTTGTTTCCCCATCTGATTTTCGTGGATATCCTAATGTTAATCGTCGAAAGAATGGCAATGAAACCGACTGACAGGGCAAAAGTATTGTTCTAACAGACACACCGGAAAAAGCTCACATGGAGGAACAACTTCAGAGAAAGACTCAAAAACAACAGAAACAGTTTGCAACTTCGAAAAAAACAGTTATTCCAAACAAGTGCTCCAGAATGGGATAACAGTTCAAGTGAAGATGATATTGAATTGGACACCAATTTTTGCGATAATCTCGATAACGTGGTAAAGGAGCCTTCTGTTGGTGAATTTATTCTAGTGCGTTTTCCTAAAAGTGTATTTTATGTTGCTGAAGTTATGTGTGTATGTTTTACTGAAGGAAACAACCCAAAAGAATATGAAGTGTCATTTCTTAGGAAAAGTGCTAAAACCAGTGGTTTCGTGAAGCCTGATGTACCAGATACAGCTGTAATTACACCCTCAGACATTGCTGCAATACTGCCCAAACCTGTTACAATGCAGACAAAAAGACTCGCACGTCACATCCAATTTTCCATCTCATTTGGATCCATTGATCTGCGTTAATTTGTAAGGAATGTGTTCTTTACTTATTATGCACATTGGTTTGTTTTCCTGTTAGGAAAAGGTTTACATATTTCGGGTAGTATCCAAATTCCGGCTGTTGGTTGCTTCACTTGGATTGTGCTGCATTCTGCAGGTATTGCCACTAATATGCGGAGCAGAAGCCGCCCAGCAGCTATTGTGCACCTTCTGCTCCGCATATTAGTGGCAACATTGAAACAACCACCAACCCGGAATTAGGAAACCACCCAAAATATGGGCACTTCTCCTGTTATATTAGGCTCTTAACACATACAACATATTTTAAAATGTGAATTTCTTACCAAGAAGTTTCGATGTGTAACAATGTTATGTATGTTTCACTGTGTACCTTGAATGGTACACTGTGAGACAATAATCAGCCTCTTGTTTTTTCGTTTTTTTTTTACAAAACAATTTTATGTAAGGTATCTATATATACTTTATTACAACCATATACACCATACTTACCATATGGGTATTCGTTTGTTCAACATTCTCTAAACGTTAGTTCAATAAAGCTACAAATGTAAATTTTGTCTCACTGTTTACTACTCTCCCATATGTGTGCTTACTCAATTTTATATATACTTACAAAACACTGCTACAAACAAAATATCGTTTACCAAACTCGATCACAATAAGGTTGGAATTTAATTAGCGACATAATATATATATGTTACAGCGACAATTTATCATAATATCGTCTCTGGTGTTGTTTCAGTGAAGACAAACTTTGAAATTTACCGCCACACCTCTCACAAATACATGGCCTGGCACCTGAGTGACGACTTTCGTGTTTTTCCAAGTCGTTGGAAGTTCTAAATTTTCTCCCACAGATTTTACAGAGAAATGCGGCTTCATCTACGTGACTTTTGTCATGCGAGAGCAGATTTCCAAGTTCTGTGAAACAATGACTAGAAAAGCCACACGACAATGTCTTGAACCGACGATGAAAGTAGATATGCCTCGAAAGTTGGGGTTTCCCGTTAAATCTTTTGAGGCAATAAGCACATTCGAATTCTTTGACGCTACTGTGTGTTAACATGTGGTACGACAAACTTCGCTTACTGTTAAAAATGTTATTGCATATCTCACATTCAACAAGTTTCTGAGTATGGTATCCCAAATGTTTAAGATAAGAATTCCTCGAATGATATACTCTCGTACACACATCGCAAGAATAGGTGGCATCGTGCTCGTGTTCTTTCGTATGCCTTCGGAAATTAATTTCTAATGCAAACATTTTGTTACAAATAGAGCAAAGAAATTTTTTCGGACCCGGATGAGTTTCTATATGACGATTTAGGTTTCCCATGGTGTGAAATCCTTTATTACAAGACTGACATATATGCTCAGGATCCTTGTGCAATTTCATGTGAGAATGCAACGAACTAGCGCTTGACAATTCCTTTGCACACATTTCACAACTGTATTTCTTATCAGCACCATTATTTACTCTTCTTTTCTTCTTTGCACTTTGCTTATGAGTCTCTTCATGAGATCGAAGGTTGCTTTCATGTAAAAATCGCTTTTGACAAACTACACACAGATATTTCTTTGGACCCGGATGGATTTCAGTATGTTGAATCAAGTTTGCTTCTTTGCTGAATCCTTTCTTACAGATTGGACAAACATAAGAAATGGAGGTGTGTAGTTTACTATGGAAAAGTACATCGTCTGAGTTGAAACACACGCCTCCACATATAGTGCAAGTATATCCTGAACTTCTATCTTCGTCTGTTCGAGACCAGGTTAATATTTCTTCATCAAAGTCTTCTTTTTTCTCCACAATACAAGAGTTTTCTTCATCAATGTCTTCGGGGCTAGACTGTTTCTGAGTGAAGCAGTCACTTGAATCAAAATTTTCTCGTTTTAGTGTCTTCTTTGTATCTTCAAGGCCTCTGAAATAAACAAATATGTATGTTAGTATATAAAACTCTTATATATTCCGTGTTACTCAAAAGAAACAGGTATGTTGAAAAGAATACTTAGAATTCTTAGATAGAGAACTGGTTCGGCACGAAACTCCTAGCATTTAAGCCAACGAGTGTATTAAATGAAGTATAATGCTTTTATTAACTATTTCACGGTTACCAGACAATTTCTTTCTTCACTTACTTTGATTTTTACAGGTTTTAAGGTCTATTTCGAATATTTTTTAAGTTACGAAACTAAATTTTCCAACAAAGTTTTTTAATTTTGGTTCCTAAGAAATACAAATCTTGCTTTGGTTTGCAAAGTGCTATCGCAAAAAGGATGGAAATAGACAGAAGGAGTGCACGTACATGAGAACTGGGGACATAATGAACGCGGTGGCGTTCGAAATTTTGCTAACGTAACTTCTTGTCAGTACTTGATCCTCGGTTTTCTCCTTTCAGTTTCACACCACCTGAACCTTAGATTTGCCTTCCCTGGTCGAACTGCCGAAAATTTGAAAGTAGCTGAGAATGAGTAATTCCTATAAACAAATATGAATGATAAGAGTTTGTCCCATACGTTTTTTTCTACCTGATATTTTCCCTCTTACGTTCACTGTGACTGGTGTTGTGGGTCGGGAAATTCCCACTAAAAATCTGGTGTTTATTGTAATCTTCATGATTATACTGCTAATTAAACATTCTCTATCCACGTTTTAATGTTACGAAGGAGTAAATCGACACATTTACCCATTCAATTGTTGAAATTGATTGTTCCCGTTATAAGATTTTCCTATCGTATTTTGTTGTTAACAATTTGAATGCTCATAAGGAGAAAGGAAAGTCCTGCGTCACGCTTCTACAAACAGAGAAACTATGATGTTGCTTGTAGCTATTGCAAGAAAGGATTAGTGAGAGATTTAAAATTAAAAAAAAAAAAAAAAAAAAGTGAATAACTCTGAGAGCATTTTATTTAGAAAAAAAAAAGAAGTATTGAAATTCTGAGTACTGCTTATACGCATTTTTCTATTTGAAATGGCTTAGTTTTTGAAGGTGCGCATACTACCTTCAAAACGGTTATCACTAGGGCCCGGAAGTTGAGGAAAAATCCTTTTCTTTACGAGTGCCAAAAGACGAGGCTTAACATAATATATGTTCATTTTTGGTCGTTGTAGGCCAGAAAATGGATTTTATTTGTCCTTTTTTGGCGTTTTTTTTGCTTATTGGTCTTTTTTAAAGCTTTTTATGGGTCTTAACGGATTTTTTTTGCACTTCATCTTTCGACCACATATTTACTAGCCATTCTCAACTCGAATCACCACATCAGTCCCGGGCGGTTGCCTAGGACGCCGCCGTTAGGGTGGAAGTAACCTAAAATTTTTTAGAAAGTGTTTTGTACTTTTTCTGTACAGTTGCATCATCTTCTTTTTCCACCACGGAGAAAAGGGAAGTTCGTAGCACTAGGGTGAATGTTGTATGTTTAGCGATGGATGGCGGGAACTTCGCGCAGACCATAACGTCTGCTTGAGACTATATTGCAACTCAGAATCGCATTAGTAAACACCCCTCCCTCTTTTTGAAAAATGGATTTTAAATTATTAAAATCATTGTAATAAAATGTAAACTTTAGGCTAGAACAAGAAAAGGGGCAAAAAGTCTCTTTGCCCGCGTGAAAATTTTGCCTTGGACGGTTGGGTCGCTCCTGGAAAAGGCCCAGTAAAAGAATTATTTTAATACGTCGTGCTAGTCAAGGCTGCCGAATTCACATCCAGTGGGAAAGTCATTTTGTTCTTCACCTGCAATTTAAAACATAAAATATTTTAATCTTTTTTTATTACGTGCCAACTGATACGTGGATCAATTATAATTTCAGGGTGTTACGGGGCAATGTGGTGTCCTGGGCTCCTCCAAAAGTGTCCTGGCCTCCGGGTGTTCTACAAAAGTGTTCAAAATGTAGGACTTAACTTGGACAACAGAAACAATGTAAAAAAAAAAAAAAAATGAAAACTCAAAGACAAAGCAAAGAATTTCATTGATATATTTTTTTTAACTGTATAGTGTATACCACCAGAAGTTTGTATTTCTTAAGCATTATATTCATTAAATATGTAATTCGAATTAAATTGAATCTTATTTTTATGTCCTTTTTTCCGTTTTTTAGGTCCTTTTTTTAGATATTTTTAGGTCTTCTTATAGGTCTTTTTAGGCAGTTTTTAGGTCTTCAACTTCCGAGTATCACCTATTCTAACGGCAGAAGCCCTTTATTATAGGATATTTCTCTTTTGTAGTGTTTACAAAATACTGAACTCACATTCATTTTTTTTAATAATTTACATTTCGAGTTATTCGGTTTTGCATAATAATCACTGAGCTCTGTTTTTAAGTTATGATACTCAATGTTTAGTAACCCAACTCAACCCCCTCTACAAATCTTCATGGGGGAAAGAAGAGAATCAAGTGTTTAAGCAAAATGACTTAAATAAATTTTTATCTTAAGTATAATATAAAGCAACCATCTCCAACAAAAGATGGCAGCACTTTCTCTCCATATGTCTAATGTATTTTTATCGTTGCACGAAATTTCAATGCTGCTCCTATAAATTCAAGCCTAGAGAGTTCAAACTTTCAGGGAAGAAAGTTCATAACCAATTCAAGAGCATGATCGATGCCGATTTTTAATTTTCTTTTTCGTTCATTGTTGAAAGAGCTTCATTGTTACAGATTTCGATATTCACAACAACAATGAAGGAAAACGAAAATAAAAAATCGGTGTCGACCATGCTCTTGAATTGGTTATGAACTTTCTTCCCTGAAAGTTTGAATTCTCTAGGCTTGAATTTGTAGAAGCAGCATTGAAATTTCGTGTAACGATAAGAATACATTACACGTATACGGAGATAGTGCTGCCATCTTTCGTTGGAAATCGTTGCTTTAAATTATCCTTAAGAAAATTTTTGAGTTAACCAAAATGGCAAAGAGAAAGCAACGGTGACTTCCAATGTATCACAATTGAAAAATCTTACGTTTGTAAGTTAAATTTCTCATTTCACTGTTTTTACTATTTTGTGTTCAAGCTTTGTTGCAATTTAGTTATCATATCTTCTTATTGCGTTATTCGTTGTTACTGATTTCTGTTCAATGTTTGATGTCATAATCATTGGATAATATCTGTATAATTGACATGTCCCATAGCACGATGACTAATTACACTTGTATGTGGTCGCCGGAACGAAACAAAAAGTCGATAAATCTGTTCCATATGGCTATTATTGGTCAAATTTGGCCACTAACAAAGTGGTTTGTTTATATATTTTCCTGATAATGTAAATACGTATCATAGTAACCACGAGAAAAGAAAACAAACACGATATTTACACGGAAACATATAAACATCCATTTTGGTTATTTTCCCAGGAATTTTTCCCTAAATATAAACACCTGGGTTTCTTATATCATTAATTGCAATTAAGCACAGTGTAAATAACCAACCCTTTCCACAGGATATGATTTGTTTTAAGCATTACTACACAAGTCAAGGTCAAAAGAAAAGTGCAAGCTATTCTGTTGGTGATGAACAGAATGTCCTGCTTACTTTTGAGCATGATTGTACAAATAAATGATTATATTGATTTTATGCAGTACCACAAATTAAATTTTCCCAGTTTTCTACGTTGTCCCTGACCAAATTTAAATTCTAGGACGTTTTCCAGGGAACTGGTAAATATGTGTTATGCTTAAAACAAAGATGAAAACTGTATGTTTGATTTAATATGGCTGTTCGTTAACACAGCAATCTATCACTGCTGTTTATTGCTTGAATTGTTACAAAGGCTCTGAAAGTGAATGGTGAGGGGGGGAAAGGAGCAAATCCTCCAATGCTTGCTGGAACAGATTACTTACAAATGCACAGGCAACGACAAAGCCCTCGCAATGAGGGCTAGAGTTGAATGGGTCCCCAAAAAACAATTGGAAACTTTACTTTTCAGAATAACATTGATTACAAGTATTTTTTCTATCTTCAGATTTGCCCGATTCACATCTTTCGTTTTCTAGTTTGATATTGAAAGCAGTTACAGCGTATTAAGTATTAGCATTCCTATTTTCCATATTTCCCGGAGACTAAACAGTCGCGGGTGTGTAAAAAAGAATGAGGCCTGTATATGCTGGAACAGCAGTGATTGGACTAACATGTTTCCTCTACAATGTTCGATACTTCCTCGACTCGACTTGCTTTATCATTTGTCCACCTTTTTTCTTCTACCCAGTATATCCTACGAAATATATTCTTGGGTCCGCGACATTATTAATGCATATGCTAGCGGATGTTTTATCTATGCAACCTTAAATATTTGTTTACAGCTTTTTATCATTCGCCCACACAATATCTACGACATCTTTTCCTGTCTTTTAAACTTTATTATTGAATATATTACTGGGTATGTTGTAAGTGCATCATAAAATTGAAAAATAACTTATTCTAATGTGTGGATTATCCTGGCGCTTATTTAACTCGGCGTGGTCGTAAGTGGGAGGCAGCATATTGTTAGCGGATTGCAGGGAAACTCGTGATTTTTGTGTCATTGCATCTGACGATATCAGCGTTATCTTGAAGTGGCTGTGTGTGCTTTTGTTTATTTGGTATGTGCGCTTTAAATTATTAGATTGTATTTTTACTTTAAAACAGTTGACTAAGTTTTCTATTTACGGCTGAATAGAACAACGGAAGGTACTTGAGCGATGCTGAAAAAAGAACACCGCAGATGAAGACGAGGCTACGAGGAAATGGAGAAAAATCGAATGTTTTTCTTTTTAAATGTTACAACGAACATCAATCATACGATTCCCGACATCAAGTTCCAGTGAAATTTTTACTACTAAACTTCACCCCAGTCAGAAACGTACTCAGAAGTTGGTTTCGGGGGAGGGATCCAACGACTTCAAGAGGGGTCCGATTTCTGACTGGATGCGAAATTAACGTAAAATGCATATAGTTTCATCAAAAATGATAATAAATTCACAAAAATACATCTTATTTTCGGGAGGCGACAGAACCACTTCTGCGTAGGTCCATCAGCAGAGTGGATTAGCGGAGTGAACTGGGTGTAACAAATTAAGTATTATTGTCAGATATGATCAGAGTTTCTAATAAATCTAAAAGCGAACTAGAAATAAACGAACGTTTCCTAGGTTTTTGTCCAAGCAATATCTCAGACTTTACAGAACTTGTTATTCAATTCCTTGATGAAAAAAGAATAGATTTGAATAAATGTGTTGGACAGGCGTATGACAGAGCAGTAAGTATGAGCGGCAAATATGATGAATGGATAAGAAAAATAGTACCAAACGCTGATTTTGTTCATTGTGCGAATCCGTTCCGTTTGGGTGACACTCCCCAAATCCTCGAGAGCACCCCTAACTTTAAAATTTTTAAACACGAAAAAGTGATAGAAACCATGTAAAACACCACTTACACCCCACCACCCAAACTGAAAACCCTGGCGGAATCCCTGACTAAACTGAAGAACAGAATTGCACCAAAGAAAGTAAGAGGCTGTGGGCACACTAGGCGGAGGGAAAAACGAGAGGAAACTGTGCTGCCTTTCAAGACCAGTTTGCATCTTTCATCAATGAATCCCACAGTGGGCTTCCAATGGTAACACTCGAGACTACAGCTTTGCCCACCGAAGATGATCCTGAAGCTGTGACGAGCACAGATCGAATTGCGAATATTTTAAACAGTGATCAGGTCACAACTAAAAATGTGAGTATTTCAGTGGAGGAGTCTCAGCTATTTTGTTTACCAACCAAAGAAGTCCCTGAAAGTGCAGAAGATTCTGAAGAGAACATCGCGCAGAATTCCTACCCAGTTGTAGATGTAAATGATGAAAGTGCTGACATTGCAACCATACGTAAACGGAAATCTCGCACATCATTCAGAGAAGAAAATAAACAAAAAAGATTGAAAAGGTGAGAAGTATATTGGATTTACGAAATCAGCAGATGAAAAGTTTGAGCAGAAGAAAGAAGTCCTTGAACACAAGTTGGGACCGAGGTGTAACCACGATGCTATGAACGCAAAATCAAAACGCACCCTCCTTTTGTGGTAGTATATCTGAAGAAAAACGGAAAATCATCTTTAGAGAGTTCTGGGATACTCAACTTGGTCACAGAAGAAGGAGTTCGTGAAATCCGTGACTGATTCCAGAAAGACCATAAAAAGACGTAAGAATTACTGCACTGGTAGGAATCAAGAAGGCCATGACTGCAGCTTAAAGAATGACGAAGGTGTTCAAGTCTTTGGTGTGCCGTCAGTTCTTCTTACAAACTCTGGGAATCAAGGAGGACATGTTTCAGCATTCAGTACGAGATGAAAGTCTGCATGAGAAAGTAGTTAATGAAGACGAGATTGAAGATTTGAATGAAGAAGGTGACAAACCATCAGAAAATGAAGCGAGCTTATCCAAATACCAAAGCTCAACGCTAAAAACATCTGCTGTGGAAAAATAGTTGGATTTACCTCCGAAAGTCAAGAGTCATTATTGCCGTTTCCAACACGTAGCATTCGGATGTTTGAGAAAGTGTTGAAGAAGGAAAACATTGTTATTTTTCAACCTAGAAAAGATCTATGTGACACTTGCTACCAATGTGACAGCGGAAATATGCCACTAGAATACGAAGATCACAGACAGAAGAGGCACAGGCAGCAA
>JAGDQP010028977.1:10451-23730 GCA_022664845.1 Lepisma saccharinum
TGAAGTTGATCTTGAAGCCACTCTTCTTTGTCCAAGATTGAAAGTCAGTGCTCAATATTATCAGCACAAGCTGCAGCTCCAGAACTTAACAATTTACAGATTAAATGACAAGGCAGTTAATCTCTACGTATGGCATGAGGGAAATGGAGGAATGAGCAGTAACGAATACATAAGTTGCCTTCATTACTACATCACTGCCCTTCCATGCTTATTGTTTCAGATGGCTGCAACTACCAGAATCGTAACAAAACTCTGTCAAGCATGTTATCTGACATTGGACAACAAAGATCTATTAAAATCGAGCAACTAATTTTGGAAAAAGGGCACATATACATGGAAGTCGTTTCCATTCATTCTTCCCTGGAGCATTATTTCCAGCCACCAGTTCTATCACCAAGTGATTATATGCCCAGGATGAGATTATCAAGATCTGGAAACAAATCAACATTCACCTTCTTCAAAGATTTTGACTCTGTATCTTCTCTGCAGTCTATACGACCTGGCCGAAAATCAGGGGATCCAGCCGTAACAGAGCTGAGAGGTCTTCTGCATGAAGTAGATGGTACCATTAATATAAGATTCGTCACACCGACGCCACAAAGAAAAAGCCAGCGTAAGGCACATTGACTAACACAGCTGCACGCCAAACCAATTCCAATTTCAGAAAGCAAATATCAGCACCTCCAGAAATGATGTGCTTTTATTGATGATCGGGATATCCGAAGCTTTTATCAGTCCTTAGCACACAGACTTGTAAATAATTATTGTCACAATAAGTTTTACGTTACAATTTTATTAGGTCAATGTTTTTTTTTTAAAAATTAAAACTGGATAGTAAAATTTTACATTAAATTTACTTCATAATAAGAAATGGCAAATCTGTGAGGTCATTTTCTTTGATTGTTTTCTCAACAATTTTTTTTTTTTTTCATAATGAAGTTGTGGAAAATTTTAAAACACCCAGTTTTTATTTAGAACAATGATTCAGTTTAACCATGGTTATAGGAAAAATGCCATTTATCACAATGGTAAAGGAGTACATCAATACCAACTATGTGGGAACAAATTCGTTTCATAACCCCACTATGTGGTTCTGGCATATTATTTTATTATTTTTCTTTATAGGAAAACTAACTGCCTTTATAGCGAGTGGTCATAAAAAGTGCTTCTAAACAACTAATATTAATGGTTTGAAAATGAATTTGGCAGCGCTAAATTGTAGTCGAGGAAACAGTTTTTTGTCCTTCCTGAAAAATTCATATTTTGTCACATAGCGGGGATTGCAGTTCCGACGACGATATAACTAGTTTTCTTCTGATATCCTCCATGTGCAAGATATCAGTTAATTTATATTTCTGCAGTATTACTGAGAAAATTTACATCTATTTTAGTGAGAACTTACCCTGCTGTCAAAAATGGAATAAAACTTTATATCTAATAATAAACGAGTCACTTTAACCTTGAAAAAGTTGTAACACGATGGACTCTCTTCTGGCTCTGAAAAATAATTTTCAATCCCTTATTTGTTGGCAAATATTATACTTTTTGGAGAAACATCAAATGAGCCAGAGGAAGAGTTGCAAAGCAACATTTAAAAAAAAACCACCAAAATTTCAAAAATGCTCCAAAGTGAAACTGCTGACCTTGAAACTACCCAAAATCTATTAAGTCAATCTCATGACAATTTGACACGTTTAAGAACAAATAAAATCTAAGTGAGATTGGCAGGCCACTGGGATCGATTCTAGAAGTTCCAAATTCGAAGTCACCACTATACCAACTGCACTACGGTCGTTTGGTTAGGAGTATGCATTGCTAGTAGAAAATAACTTTATGGAGTTTCCTAAGAATAATACACACAGAATAAAACTTGCAACAATTTTTATCAGAATTACAAATCTTCGTACATAGCATTCAATATATATATCTGAAGCACTCGTCTTTTACATAAAAAAACAACATAATATATTTCTTCCACGAATTGCCAAATGTTATCAAGTACATATTCACTGCTAAAATCATATTACGTGATCCATCGTTAAATCATTGTTTCTTTAGCACTGAATAATAGTTACCAAGGGTTTTGAATATTATTTCACACTAATATTAATACAACCATATTTTGTAATATTCCAGATTTATTTCGCGAAGAACAGAATTGAAATGCAGGAACATTTTAGTTGAAACTGCAAGATTCGATCGATCCAGCTCATTTGTTTTTAGTTCTTGATGGTAGAGTAACATGTCCCCATTGCATAGTGGTTAGTGACGAACTACAAAACACAACGTTACTGTGAATAACGTACATTTGGAAAACTGTACAAGGGTACGTAAAAATACTATGTGGAGTGAAAGATCGAAACAGGGGAAATTAAGAGGGCGTGATTCATTCTGAAACATACCTCCTCCATATTCAACAGAAGTGAAAATCCAAATTCAACCTAGTAGTGAGTAACCGTTTCGGTATTATGAAACAAGGAGGCGGGAGCAGACACTGTCCGAAAACTCAACGCAAGGGCCTAGCAAACTGAAAATGGACAATCATATGGACTCTTCAACGATTCATGATCAAACACCGCGCATTGTAATACTTAGTGACAGCCATGGTCGGGACGCAGGATATATATTAAGTCCATTAGAGAAACAGGTAAATGAGTGTCACTACGTTGTTATAATTGGGGGAACAAATGATACCTCAGTGAATGAAACCAGTATGCTAGCTAATAGGATACAGAAACCCTTAAGTGAATTAAGTCACACTAACGTCATTGTAGTCAGTGGCAATAACCATGACTTAACAGATAGGTCTTGTGTAAATGCCGAAGGCATGAAAATCAATGTACCATTTACCGAGGTATGTAGTAATTTTAAATAGTTGTGATGCTAGATGTAGGTAGAACCTCTAAGGCAATGTTTAGGAAACACGGTTTACATCTGAATCGCAAAGGTAAGCGTTTCCTATGTAATTAAATGATGAAGACAAGACAAGCTAAGTCTTCTAAAAACCAGTGCAGACAGGGCGATGAATATATTGCAAAGCGTCCTCCAAACAGTTTGCACATCTCCACCAACTCAAGAGAGCTGTAACTGTAGGATTAATAATACTCAAAAGAACTCATTTGAAAGTGATGCAGATTGTGGTGAACATCTGGTCCCAATTTCTGCACAGGGAGGTATACAGAATGCCTCAGAGATAGCAGATGAACACAAAAATCTTGAAATTGAGCAGGATGAAAGTATCGACGCTAGTTTAAATTCAGAAGGTGAGGGGTTGAGTAATAAGATCTTCAGTACAGATCACAGAGCTATTAAGTACAAAGACTCTGGCATGGAAAATAACATAGAAAAACACTGTAACGGTAATAATTTAAGCAATTGGGTAACTCCCAATGCATTAAATACAAACGTTAAACGATCGATTCCAAGTGTGTCGACAACGAAAACACTAATATATTAAATAATACGAGTTTGCTTCAAGATTATGAAAGTGGTGAAAAACCACCCACAAATAAATATGGTAGCCAAATACATTTTCTGAAAGTGAAATTAACGACATGGTAGAAAGTAGTCTTCCTAACTTTACACTGTGGCTTACGGAACTCGCAAGTTCACCACCAAAAGTACAAACGTTCGCCACAGATAGAATATAGTCTTTGTTTTGCTTCCATCCCACCTACATGGGCTGCCCATGTTAGTCGTCGCGACTTCATTATTCGTACAACATCGGTGAGTCGTACAGTCCTTGAAGTTCTTATAGTGAACTGAAAGTAGTCTTACGAATATAAAAATCACTAGGACAGGGAAAGCTCCCAAATTACACAGATGATTCTTTATGGTCCAGCATAATGGAGTAGTTGAGAACAAGGTTGGCAGGAACGAAACATCAACTGATCTGTTTGTTGTTCACCAAAAATAACCATATTTATATCCTCTGTTTGTCAGAACACTGGTTATCGGAAACTTCTATGCATTTCGTAACGAGTTCCCTTTTCCTCATACCCACAAATCATTCTAAAATAATCTCTGTTGTCTAAAAATGTGAAAATAAATCTTCAACAGGACCTGATGGCATTCCTTAATTAACAATTAAAAGATGTATCAATGCTATTGCCGTGCCTTGATCTCACATTATAGACAAGTCATTCGTTTATGGAATCTTCCCTGATTGCCTAAAAAGGTCTCTAATAAGGCCGCTCTACAAAAAAGATGATAAAAGAAAATGCTAAATTATATATCACTATCTTTGAAATTTTTCAAACATAACTAAGTATTTAATAAAAATTAGATTGTTAGCTCATTTGAAACATAATAAAGTACTATCAGACTCCAAGCATGGACTTCTAAAAATTAAATCTACTACTACTGTAATACTCGAGTTCTTACAGAAAGTTGTAACATCGATAAATAAGAAAAATTCCCATTTCCAGTCTTCTGTGATCTAGAGAAGGCTTTTGATTGTGTTAATCATGCGATCCAAACTCAACTCCTATGGAATAAGAAGAGTTGCTAACTAACGAATAGATAGCATCGTATCTTAAGAATAGATATCAGTATGTGGAAGTTAACTATGTGGATGAAAATGTATGTATTCATATCAAGCCTCATCTAAATCCTCTTTAGTGATTGTTGGTGTTCCTCAAGGTTCTGTATTGGGCCCTCTATTGTTTCTCATTTACGATATAGCCTCAAACGTTAATCAAGCTAAACTGATTCTTTATGCAGATGATACTAAGTAATCATATAGATTTATAGACAAATATTAACAACACATCAAATAAACTTGAAAATTGGTTCTACCCGAACAATCTTGTGTTAAAAACTGAAGAAACCAAATACTGGTATTTCTTACCATCAAATAATGAAATAGTGTCCTATCCCTATTTCAATATAAACAACGTTACTACTGAATGTGTAAACACTATCAAGTTTTTGGGACTTGAAATAGAAGATCTGGAAAAAGCACACTACTAACCTGTGTAGTACGTTTTCTTCAGTGATATTTTCGTTCAGGTCTTGCTCCTTATATTAGATAGAGAAACCTTGTTTTACTTATATTACACTATATTTTTCCCGCGCGTCAAAATACGGAATTGCATCCTGGGTTTCTTCACGAGAGATTATAAAAGTTTTTAGACTGCCGAAAAAACAAATACGCATCATAACACATACACATTTGCGTGCCTTTTGTAAACCAATTTTCCGTAACCTAATTGTACTTACTGTACCCTGTTTATATATACGAGGGCTACTTTTTAAGTAAGGTCCGACTGTCAATAGAAACAAAACCGGTGAAGATAGTGCCATATATTTTTTGTTATTTCATAGCGTTCGACAAGTTTTAGCATGGCCACGTCGTAGAAACCATCCGCATGTTACAGATTTTTTTCTTTCGATTTTTGACAGCAAGGAACTAGTCAGCATTGGAAATTCATCGCCAGATATGTGAGATGTACGGCCCGAATGCAATGAGTGACAGCAATGTGCGTTAATGGGTGCGATCGTTCAAGGACGGGCGGGCCAATGTTCGTGATGAACCGCGATCGGGTCGACCTTCGAGTTGGTGTGTACAGTTGACGCAAAAATCCATGAACACCGGCGTTTCACGATTTCCACGTTGTCACTGGAATTTCCTGAAGCAGTTTCACACCGGTAAACGGTTTGACACTGATGAAGAAGTAAAAACAATGGTTGAAGATTGGCTTCGATCACAGGCGGGTGATTTCTACCACGTGCGCATACAAAAACTTGTCAAACGCTATGATAAATGTCTAACCAAACATGGTAAATATGTAGAAACATCTTAATGTGTACAGAGGAAATAACAAAAAAATGTATGGCACTATCTTTACTAGTTTTATGTTGACAATCGGACCTTACTTAAAAAATAACCCTCGTACATGACGTACTTATGCTCGTCAAAGATAACTTGCATACATTTTCTCTTCAGGCTGATTTCCATGACTAAAAAAAAAAAAAATGTAATAAACTGTGTATACTTTCTCATAAAAAAAAATCTCTTTACATAGGAAAATTCTTTACAATAGACTACCTGAAACAGTACGAAATATAAGTGATAATTCCCTTGAAAAAAAAAGTTATTTCGCGAAACATTTCAATAAGTTGAAGAGTACATACAGGAAAACTAACATGGAGCTGATGGTAAGCTTATTCAACATTATATATACTTATAGAGTTCGTCTATTTTTACTATATCTATGTATGTGTTTTTCTAAATGTTCTATTTCCATAATGCTCTTTTATGTAACCTCTATTAGGCCTATCTTATCTATTTTGTAATTTTGACATGTTCTACACCAACTGTATAAATGGTTAGCAGAACGCAATAAATAAATCAAACAATTAATTTTTGAGATATCGATTTTCAAAATATGAACCTTAATTCCAAAAATTTGAGTATACCGTCTTACATATCATATTAAACTGTATTCAGTTGGAAGAGGGCGGTAATTTTACTTTTGCAATTTCTCAATTCTCAGTTGAGATATTGAGGTTTATAAGTTATTCCGTGGCACCCAAATCGTCCTTTATTTTTAAGCTTTCAACCGTCATAACCCCAAAACAGGCTGAAATTGGAACAAACAAAAAAGATCTAAGATATCCTCTCATAGTATTTTTAGAATACTGAAAAATATAGAAAATAAGGCGGTAAATGCCATTGGACCAATTCACATGGTTTATTTACTTTGACGGTGTGCATACATACAGTGATGAATGTCAAGAAATTCAACAATTGTCTAAACCATCATGTAAGTATGAGCAACTTGTAATTTAAGTTGGACGCTTTTTAAGATCAGGTAAAACTTCATTACATTCCATTTTGTTTGATACAGGACAGACAAGGATTACTGCGACACAACTTGTGGCGAAGTTATGCAATCCAGCTACCGTACAACGGTAGAAGGAAGATAAAATGGTGGAGAAGGGGTGAAAATACAAGTTAATCTATACACTCACACTCTTTCTTATAATCCTGCAAGATTCGGATACCATGTTAACGTTAAATCTTGTTAGAAGTTACCAGGGCACGAAATTAAAATTTTCACGAAACGGAACGCTTTACCTTTTGTCTTTTTTTTTTGCCTACACTGAAAAAAAAAAGCTGTGTTAATTCAACACAATGCGGTGTCCCAGCGTGACTACCACTTTTTGTGCGTTAAATAAACACAACACACGCTGTTGATTTCGGTACTGGGAGAAAAAAAGTTACGGCTGCAGTGAGATTTGAACATGGGTTTCTCTGTTAGAAGTCCAGCGTCTTACCGACTTCGCTACATTATCAGGTAGGAAAAGCACTAGATGCAAACGATACTTAGTGAACAACATTTGAATTAAACGACTACACTATAGATTTAAACAGTGTTGTTGAACCCCCAAAACAAACTAAGTTACTTGTATGGTTTAATCACTTCCTATTTGTCAATTTTGAACCAGAATTCCCGCTCAATGAGAATATTCCATTTGTATGAAGGCAAGCTAGATGGTGACAGCCAAACATTTGAGCAGCAATTACTGCTTTCTTATCGTAACATGTCAAATGATGCGCTTTCTTTCATAGAAATGGAACATGTTCTCAATGAATGGGAATTCTGATCCCTAATTGACCAATGGAAACGTTATTAAATCGTGGCATAAGTCATTAGACTTCGTTTGTGTTTGGGGTTCAGTAACATGATTTTTTTTTTTTATCTCTATACTGTTTGAACCTAGTGCTCTTTCTGTTTGACAATTTAGCCAAGTCGCTAAAACACTCGACTTCCAACTGAACAACCCATGTTCAAATCTCGTTGCAGTCGTAACTTTTTTCTCCCAATACCGAAATCAACACCGTGTGTTGAATTAACACAGCTACTTTTTACTGTCTATGATTACCATTGATGAGACGGAACAGGACGGTTCCAGATATTCACGAACCGGAACAGCGTTCCGGTTTGCTCCGGTCCATTTCGAGCCCTCGAAGCTACGTGTTGGTTCCAACGGAACTTTCAATTCAAACCGACACATTTTAGTACTTGAATATGAAGGGTGAAAACTTCAACGAACACTTTAAACTACGTTCCAGTACACATAAGAAGATTCATGACAATAGCAAAGCAAATCTCAAAGGGTATTTCAAATGTAAAACATATTCTCCTTCAAAATTTTTTTAATTTTAAGTAGCCAAGATAAGATATAAACATCGAGTATGGGCCCACGTCAGTAGTCGTGAGGTCTCACGAATCAGGCAAAGGTGCAAGAGGCTTAGAGCTAGACTTTCGCCTGAGGAACGGATGCTTGTAGATGATAGAAAATATTTCCCCGTATGGGCACAGGCTGAAGCCAATAATAGTTACTAAAATGCTACAAACAAAATACAGTTTACCAAACTTCATCAAAATAACATTGAAATTTCACTAGATTATCTGCGATGTATATGTTACAGCGACATTTTATCATGATATCTTCGCTGGTGTCGTTTAAGCGAATTCAAACAATAAAATTGACCGCCACACCTGTCACAAATACACGGCCTGGAACCTGAGTGACGACTTTCGTGTTTTTCCAAGTCATTGCAAGTTCTAAATTTTTCTCCACAGATTTTACAGAAAAACGCTCCAGCGATTCCTTCTACGTGACTCTTTCTGTGCGGAATGAAATTTGTAAATTCTGTGAAACAATGACTAGAAATACCGCACGACAATGACTTGTACCCGAGATGAAGGTCGATATGCACCTGGAGTTGGTGTTTAATTCGAAATCTTTTGAGACAAAATTCACATTCGAATTCCTCAACGCCAGGGTGTACGAACATGTGCACAGACAAATCAGACTCACTTCTAAAGATTCTATCACAAATCTTACACACAACACGCTTGCAAGTATCGCTTCTCGTATGACGACGGAGACTATTTCTCGAACGGAACACTTTCTTACACGCATCGCATGAATAGATGTCAACGTGTTCGTGTTTTCTCGTGTGCCTTTGCAAATTAATTTCTAGAGCAAAGCTTTCCTTACAAATAGGGCAAATAAATTTTTTTGACTGAAGATGTGTTTCTAGATGATAATTTAGATTTTCCTTTTTATGGAATCCTTTCTGACAAAACTGACAAATATACTCAGGATCCTTGTGCACTTTCTTGTGATTATTTAAGGAACTAGCGAATGAGAAATTCTTTGCACACACTTCACAAATATAATCCTTATAAACTTTTTCTTGAGATTGAAAGTTTAACCCGATATGAATGGAGATATGCTTTTCAAGTTGGAGTTTCCTTTCAAACCTTTTAAGGCAAAAGTCACATTCGAATTTCTTGACGCCACTGTGTACTAACATGTGGTACGGTAAACTTTTCTTATTACTAAGAATTTTATGGCAAATCTCACATTCAACACGTTTGAGAGTATGGTTCCTCACATGATCACGATACGAAGCTCTCGAACGATATACTTTCTTACATACATCACATGTATAAATGCCATCGCGCTCGTGTTCTTTCGTGTGCCTTCGGAAGTTACTTTCTAGTGCAAAGGATCTGTTACAAATAGAGCAAAGGAATGGTTTGGGTCCCGGATGAATTTCTATATGATAATTTAGATATTGCTTCCTGTAGAATCCTTTATTACAAAACTGACATATATGCTCAGGATCCTTATGCAGTTTCTTGTGAATTCGTAATGAATCCGCTATTGAGAAAGACTTTCCACACATTTCACAAAAATATTCCTTCTTTATAGCATTAGTTCGTTTTCTTTTCTTCTTTGCACTTTCCGTATGAGTCTCTTCATGAGATCGAAGGTTGCTCTCATGTAAAAATCGCCTTTTACAAACTACACACAAATATTTCTTTGGACCCGGATGGATTTCTGTATGTTGAATCAAGCTTGATTGTTTGACGAATCTTTTCTTGCAGATCGGGCAAACATGTAAAATAGAAGTGTGTAGTTTACTATGGAATAGTACATCCTCTGAGTTGAAACACACGTCTCCACATATAGTGCAAATATATCCTGAACTTCTATCTTCATCTGTTTGAGACCAGGCTGATATTTCTTCAAAGTCTTCCTTTAGTTCTACAATACAAGAATTTTCTTCATCAAAGTCTTCTTTTTTCTCTACAATATAAAAGTTGTCTTGCAGAAAGTAAGTTTCTTCACCAAAATCTTCAGGTCTAGACTGTTTCTGAGGGAAGTAGTCACCTGAATCAAGACTTCCTTGTTTTCCAAACTTCTTTGTATCTTCAAAGTGTCTGAAATAAACAAATATGGATGTTAGTACTTAAAAACACGTATGTTTACCGTATTAATCTTATTTAATTTAGAAGAATGAATAATGCGCTGAACAATCGAACATAGAACAAAAGAAATAGGGATTCTGAAAAGAATTCTTAGCATTCTTACAGGCAGAGAAATGAAACAGAGTATTTAAGACAACGACTGTATCAAATAAAGTATAATGCTGTTCACAACTACTTCACGGTTACCACATAATTGCTCTTTCTTCATTTTCTTTGATTTTACACGTCTACTTAGAATATTTTCTAGGTTGCAAAACTAAATTTTTCAAGGAAGTTTTTTCAATATTAGTTCCTAAGATATACAAATCTTGCTTTGGTTTGCTAAATGCTATCGCAAAAAGGATGAAAATAGACAGAAGTGCAGGTATGGTATAAACATGAGAACTGGGGAAATAATGAACACGGTGGCGTTCGAAACTTTGTTAACGTAACTTCTCGTCAGTACTTGATGCCTCCATTTTCTCCTTTCAGTTTTACCCCACCTAAAACTTTAGATTCCCTTCCCTGATCAATCTGCCGAACATTTAACAGTATCTGACAAGTGCAGTATTTTGATAAAGTTAACTTCAAATATATCGAGGGAGGATCTAAAAGGCACCCCATGTAAGCGTTCACCTTCAATACTGCACTACCAAATAATATAGGTTTAGGATTAGGATTAACTTTACAGTACTCAATTCAGATTTACTGTAACTTTTAGGCTTAGCATATGAACAACCAATTGAGTACTTTATACAGGACATGTAGATTCTAGACATTTACTAACCAATCCGCAAATATATGCAGTATTTCCTTAGTCTCACATTTAGCACGTTCCTTGATTGTTCCATAAACATTTCTTCTCTATTCGGTCTCCAAATACTATTAACGTGTTCTGTCTTAATGGACATTTCCGGTAGAATCTTTTTATTGTAATAAAAAATTCTTCTGTTAAAGCAGACTACGGAAAACATTTTCTTCTCTTTCTGTGATGCATTTATGAAGAGTAATGAAGACTTGCTTCAAAACAGTCTCAGCCTTGTGCTTAATCGGGCGCAGCCATGTTATGACGTAATCAGTCTGCCGACTGCTTGTCATTAACATACAGATGGTATTTGATTAGTTATTATTGTTAACAAGAGATAGCAAAAATGGATCGAAAGAAATAGTATAAGTGGTGAATAGCGTTTCTGTATGTCTTAATACGTCATTTACTTCGTTTTATTCATTTAAAATTGATTTTTACTTTTAATACTTTTTAAAGATATTGATATATTTTGGTAGCTTCAACACTAATTTATAGCAGCTCTTTTTTCATTATTAAATCATAAGATAGCTTCTAATAATGCTCTTTAGAACTCTTGTACTTAAAAAGAATTACCTATTTTTTCTGTAAAAAAATGTGGGTTTTTACATTCGACAATTGTATACTTTTCAATGAATGCTACTGAAGCGTTTTTGAAAAACTTAAAAGCACATGAATTAATAGTGCTCGTAGGTACTGCCATCTGTTAACAATTTATCATACTGCTTGTAGCCCGTGAATATATTGAATACTTTTAATATGTCATTTTAAAAAATAATAAAAGCATGTTAGAAACAAAAACGTAAATTGAAACATTTTCATTGAAGTTACTCTTGCGTTCCGTGAAGTAAAATAAAACACGATCTTTGATAGGATTTGAACAGCCTTAGGTGAAAGCATAAAAAGTTAAAAGTTGCATGCGCCAAATTGCCAAGACATCAGGACTGATACAAACCAGCGATAAGAAGAGCACTGCAAGAAAATACAAATAGTATAAGTGGTGAACGTCTGGCTTCGTCTTGCAATTGTGTTCAATTATAGAGAAATTATTCCTCTATTTGTGGGGGCAAATATTACGTAGACTTTAGGTTTTGTTATTTGGGGGCTAAAGAGAAGTCTACTCGAGCGTAACTCAGATAAAGGTTTGAGCATTCGCAAATACGAGAGGGACGTTCAGCGTGAGTTAAGTGGAAATTAGCTCTAATATAATGGTAACTTCTGGGATAGAGTATATTCTAGCTTTAGGAATGAAATGGATAACAAAATTTTACATTTTCCCTAAAAAGGCGCAGAATCTCAACTCGAAGATTAATGAACAAATAAAATACAGCACACACCGAAAAGCTATATTCAAATCTAAAATATTCAACAGAGCACACGAATCGTTCAGGCAATGAAACTATTTAAGCACCAATGTTCTAAGAAATCCTTGAAACATACCTTGGAAAATAAAGTTGAAAGTTGTGTTCTTCTAAGACTTGTATCAAAATTGACTGCTTCTTGTAAGATGAGATTTAAACTATTCTGGACTTCCTTCTATGTTTCTTGGCTTCCTTCTAGAACTGTGGTACAGAGTGACAGCATGAACCGGCTGTGTGAGATAGCAGATCGATTGGTCTGTCGGGGTCCTTTATATACGGTCTTGAAGTGACGAAATAATTAGGTTAATATAGTTCATTGCTCTCTTGTTTGTGCGTTTTAGTGCTTTCACGTGACGAGCGTATGATGTCTTAAAAATGCACAAAATGGCCGCTTAAAGGAAAGTAGAACAATAGGTCTACGTCATAATTTCCGTAAGTGCGTGTGTTCAGCCGTATATTGCTTTGCTAAAAGATGTTCGTGTTGAGATTCTCTGCCCGCCATCTTTATTATTCTTTAGAATTTACAACAGTATAAAATATGTGTGAAAATAAAAGTTAATTATAGAAATATGATTACAAAAATGAAAATTTAAGAATAAATACAAAATTAATAATGATTGACAATGAGAGGCGATCACATTTGCCGCTCTTTAAAAAATAAATTTTATTCGGATACCCTAGTGGTATCGATAAAATTTATGAGAAAATGTGTCTCAATAATTTGAGTACACCCTGTATAACATTTATGCTATGAACACTCGGTATAATATTTTGAAAGTTAAATGATATATACAGAAAAGTGAGTAAAATTAACATTGTTATTAGTAATATGAAAACTA
>JAGDQP010028978.1:6649-23730 GCA_022664845.1 Lepisma saccharinum
AAACACCCTAAAATATAAATCTGAATACATGCCTGAAAGAGTTTGTCCTATACTGTAACTGGATCTTATTTTCTGCATTTTTGTAGATATTTTCATAGATTCTTCCATGATCTGATTTACTGCAACTTGTTTTGTCTTCCTTCTGACAGTTTTCTTTGGTTCTTTTAAACTTTATAACAGCGCCGTTGGCATTATTCACAGCTTCTAAGTGAAGGTGTTCCTTTGTATAACGGTTAATCGTAGGGAAATTCTAATTTAATCGAATAAAAATAGGGAAGAAATTGAAATGCATGCCTTCAATCTGAGCTTGTGACATTGTTCGATAAAGAAATTTGGACAATTTCTTCGAACACAAATTAGGCTAATTCTTTAAAATCATGAATTATACTTTTATATAAGTTTTCTCATACTTAGTAATTTCTTTATGATCTAAGTGATATATTTACACTCTTCATGATGTCACAAAAATGCAGTCTCCGTAAGGGGATATAAAAACAAAAGCGTTACAATTGTTCGTAAATAGTTCAATATCAGTCGAATATGAATTGTCTTAATACTTCCACATTAAGTTGCATAATACACTTAAATTGCAGCAGGGCACTGTCACATGTCTTTTACAGTTTTAAAATTTCCAAAAAACTGCTATTATCATCATTTTCTTATCAAAATAAGAAAACCAAAATTTATGAGATTTGATAAATTGTTTTCGTTAAATCCCAACCTTCTTTTTTCACAACTCTCCTTCCAATACCATGTTAGGAGACCGAATCACGTGAACAAACATTTAAAAAAAAAAATCTTACGCACTCATCAATGACGTAGCTGATAGCTATCAACAATGGAGAGCTTTCTCATATTGGTCATATTTAGTTTCATTCGCTAATGCAGAAAAACAACTTCATATTCAGGCAACAGATTCCTTAATCGGAACTTGATTGTATATTTCAATCGTTTGATTTTAATGGTTAGACTCTTCTCTCCGTATAGCCCAAAACGATAGTCGTGTGGTCACAGCAGTGTTCGATTTGAAGCGGGGTATGGTTAGGATTTCCCTCTCTGCAAAAGTATTCCCTGGCTCTGTTTTCCGAAAAAAATCCCTTCCTCAGGAAATTGTACAAATCGGGCAGTGAGTCTGAAACATTACACCAGCGTCATGAAGGTTGTGGTTTCGAGTTGATTTTAATAAGCATTGCACTCACATAATCATGTCAGGCCGAAGTGAAAAGTTACTAGCATGCTCCATACAAAATAAAGTTCACCGCAAATTCATCTTATCCCAGTTTGTGAAATTTTTATTTTTCATTCATATCTAATGTAACATGTTTCAATCATATCTAATGTATGTTAGTTATTTCTTCTCTACGTAGGCTACAAAATAACTGCTTAAACCATAGAAGCAAAATGCTTTTATATTTGAAATTTTCTCCGATCTACCTTCGTTGACACTATTAGTAACAGGAATTACCATTTTTTTCTTTACTCTCTTGAAATCATCTTTCTTTTTCCCCCAACGCTATCGATATGACTGCCACAGAAATCTGTTGTCTAAACGTTTGGTATGCTTTTTCAAGTTTTTGAATTTTTAATTTTACTGGGTGTTCTGAAGGTAATAATTTACCACTTTCACCTAATTGTGAACCTACAACGCAGAATGTACAATACGGTCCTTTATCTATTTAGAATATACAAACAATTATATGGAGACGGACGTAGTCATAATCCTTACAATTATATGCTTCCAAACATGTTTCTATTTCTTGCGAAAATACTCTCTTCCAAGTTCATATAGGTGGAGTTAAGGGGGGATAGATCCCCCATATTCCCCCCCTTACCTAAGCCACTGGTTCGTAAGTCAATGCATTTGTTTTTTGCTTTTTGTAACCAGTGCGAGGAAAGCGAGAAGCAGCAAAACTGGACCTAAGTTCGGCGGTCAGTTGTTTGGGACAGGGGGAAGGGAAGAGATGGGAGAAGTGCCCCTAAGCTATATGTCTTGCAAGATCTCTTCTGTCCTTTCAAACCACAAATTATTCTTGTGGACCCTTCTTGGAAGATGACAAGAAACCAAGTCATGAAAACCGTAGGCAAGTAAGATTTCGACTTTGTAACAGAGCCATCTGGATGTCTGCTGATGGCAAAAACAAAACTCGAAACTGTATCCCCGCTTCTTAACATGAAATTACGGCAACTTATTGTGAAACTAGTTTGTGATTTAAATCGAAAAAGCGAAGGATGAACATGGCAGAGTCGTCGTGTTTTGGATTTTATTTAGAATTTTTCACACTCGGTTCGTATACCGGGTTATGGCTCTCGAACGTCATTGTAAACATAGTTGTATATAAGTGTCTTTTATTTAAATCAGCTGCCCTTTCGTTTTACGTCGAAGGAAGAACGTGTCTTGCTGACGCTGTATAACTCACAGTGTAATCACAGTTGTTTTCCCCCATCCCGCTTGTGTTCTCGTTCTCAGAGCAGTCATAACATTCACGCTTGCAGTATAACGATATATGACTGAAGACATCTGTTCTCCCAACAGACACATTACCAGATCGCAAACGAGTAATTATTCACATTTACATTTATTTGAAGTCTTAACGTTTGAACCTAGAAGGAAACCTAGAACCAATATTGGTAACCCGTCTCGCACGCGGCCGATTTTTTAGAGGCATTACCTACATATAATCCTATGCGAAAGTTTAATGGCATTGACCTGCCACAAGTTGATGTATTTTTCCACCGATATGAGGCATATGCCCTAGCCGCTTCATGGTCTGAGGAACAAAAGAAAGCAAAACTGCCTCTCCATCTATCCGATACGGCACATGATTTCCTACGGTTACTACAACTTGACCCAGAATATGCAAATAAAACATTTGCCCAGCTTAAAACCGAAATCATGAACACATTTCGTGACATGACGTCACCATTCAAAGTTGAGGAAATATACGCAATCGAAAACAGACCTTGCTTGAGTCCCCCTATAATTATGTTATTGCCAAGGGACAGTTGATTAGGACATTGCTCCCCGAACTGCCAGAAGAACAAGTTGTTCTACATATTATCAAACGCTTACGATCAAATCTGTTACAGGAAGTCAGTGATACAACAATGACAACAATACCACAGCTTATTTCTCTTCTCCAGGCCATTGATCATAAAACCTTGTCCGTTGATCGGCGACGACAAGAAGAAATGATAGAATTACAACAAATGGGCTGGAACCCTCAACAAGTAGCTCGAGTCTTGCTGCCGGCCATCCCCAGCCACCTGGCATTGTTTCTCCACCACCTATAACTCCATCCCCGCTCCCGCCGAATTTCAATCACACGGCTTTGAACACGGAAACAGCGCATTGCAGAAGCAGATCAATCAATTGCACGGCAAACTCAAACAGCAA
Source organism: Lepisma saccharinum (assembly GCA_022664845.1). Classification (NCBI taxonomy): domain Eukaryota; kingdom Metazoa; phylum Arthropoda; class Insecta; order Zygentoma; family Lepismatidae; genus Lepisma; species Lepisma saccharinum. The sequence goes on from JAGDQP010028978.1 coordinate 10,044, forward strand.
CGGTCTTCCACGGACCCTCGTCCATAACAAACCCGGATACAGTCAGAATTGGACGCCCTTTGTTCCCGAATGTCCAATTTATGTCAAGCAAATGAAATAACCGGTCTATGCACTTGACAAGTGTCCACAACAATATCAAAATAGGCAACCTCGCTACTACAATAATCAGTGTTCTGATCACAACTCCTTTCAGGAAGGTCGCCCACTCACATCCCACCCGGGTCACCGTCAAAATAACCAGTTTCAAGCGCCTACACGAAATTTCCGGAATTCGAAAAGTATTGATTACCGAAATCATACAAACCGTAACCCAGGAGCGCCTTCCTGGAAACAGCAACTCATTTCCTGGCGGTGCCACAAACGAAATCATTATGCGAGAGAATGTCGACAACCCATTGCAATGCGTCAAGTTGAATACACAAATTTAAACTAAATAGGCCAGCAATTGCCAGGAACCGTTTTGCAGGCAGAACGAATATACAGGTTCCCCTGATTAAACATGATCGGTTGTACTACGTCCAAGCACAGACAAATAATAGACCCTGTACCCCTGTTTTAGATTGTGGTTCGCAATGTTCCTTAATCGACGAGCGTTTTATACCCAATGGAAAGCGTATAAAACTCCAGTATTCTTCAAGGTTTTAATGGTGAACATTTAATATGCAGAGAAATTGTTACATTGGATATTTGTATAGGCTCTCGTTATTTTCGGCAGACCTTTGAGGTCATTAAGTCAAAAGATAACCCATTCATTCTCTTGGTACTGATTTCTTTAATCACCATATATTCCAACTTTCTCCGTCTGCGGGAACTCTCACCTTACTTGCCACCAATAGGTATCGTCATACTCATCGGTCGGCGGCAGTCACAACTCAGGTGTCAGCAACCGGAATTTCTCGTCTCAATATACCGGAACCACCTTCCTTTGTTACTACGCAACGTATCCTGCTTCATCCACATAGGACGACCTATAACTCGTTAACTTTTGTAAAGATGACAAATTTCTCTTATTTGAACCGAATCAGGAAGAAGTACAAACAAAAAACGTTCAGGTACCGACCGGTATCTTCTCTCCCGACCAAACTCATATTATTATTCGTAATAATAGCCACAAACATCTTAGGATTCCCAGGTTTACGAAACTCGGGCAGTCCGTTTCTTGTGGAATCGTAGCCGCCGTCACTTCGCCTCACCAACTAATGGAACCCCGAGAAAACACTCAGCTACAATTTACTAGCCCAGCATGGATGTCATAGTTGACTCCCCGGCAACGCCCAGATTTTCAAAAGCGTATCATTCAATATAAGCAATATTTTGATCCATCCCAAATTAGAATTAATCCTGATTTATCAGACACACAAGAACAGGAAATTATAGCTAGTTTATGAATATAGTGACGTATTCGCATGGACAGAAAATTGTACGGGCGTCATCCGCCTATTTGAGTATCAAATAGTCGCCACAGATTCGAACCCAGTGTATGCTCGTCCGTTTCCCGGTCCCCTACTCCTTAGAGAAGCTATGCGTGCTCAATTAAAGTCAATGGAAAGTCAGAAAATTATAAAAAGAATTGGTTCTTCAAACTACAATCACCCTGTGTTTCTGGTTCGGAAACCAGACTCTTCATTACGCTTTTTGAGTGACTTACACCTTTTAAATAGAAAGATCCATAACATCGCCTATAGCTATTCAAATTTAGACGAAGTTATCTCCAATATATTCGGAAATCTCCGTTAGAGTTGCTAGGCTCTTTCTTTCGCCTTTTACAAAACGCCCCTTGCAGAAGAGTCTCAAGACCTCACAGCATTCTCTGTAGGCTCCCTCGGAACGTGGAAATACCTTGTCAGCCCCATGGGTTTGAAAAGCTTACCCAGTGTATTATCCGCACTTGTTCAGCTCATTACAGATGGAATACCAACTCAATATTTGTCGGTCTATGCGGACGACTTGACAATCCATACACGGACATCTGCGGACAGTATGATAGTTCTTCGACAATTATTTGAACGTTTACGAGCAGCCAACATCCGACTTAAACCATCCAAGTCCCAGTTTTTGTTTTCTCATTTGGAGGTTTTTGGTTCAGTAGTTTCTGCAAACACTGTACAAATGTCTCCTCGTTTAGTCTCTTCCATTGTCCAGTTTCCTCGTCCTAAGACGAAACGTCAGATTAAGCAATTTTTGGGAATAGCCAATTTTTTTAGACGCAATTTGCCTAATTTTGGAATACTAGCCAAACCCCTCAACAAACTATTGCGTAAAACTGAAACTTTTGGCTGAACAGAACCAGCCGAGACCGCCTTTCAAGCCATCAAACATTTGGTCACCACTGCCCCTGTTTTACAACCCTTTTCGGTACATAAAACATCCCACGTCTGGATCGATGTCAGTCAATCCGGATACGGGGGTGTCCTCCTGAAGATCGGACACGATAATCTCTTGCACCCAGTAGCTTATTGCTCACGCGCTCTTACAGATGCAGAAACACGTTATGATATTTTTTTCTCTCGAAATATCTATCATTAAATCTTTCCATTCATTCCTATATGGAAAGTATTTTCATCTCTATTCTGACAATAAAGCCTCCTGTCACATTAAAACTACGAAAAATCTTAATGGAAAACTCGTGCGCCTGTCAATTTTCTTTGAAAATTATGATTTCGATGTTACACACGTTCCCTCAGGTCAGAATTCCCTGGCCGACGCGCTCAGTAGAAACCCCCTCCCTCCAGATCAGGCTCAAACTAAAATAGTGGATTCATTGGAATTTCCATTCATTGGCTGTCTTCTTCAAAATGAAGACCAAATAGACATTGCAGAATTACATCGTAAAGATCCTTGCTTTTCCAAAATTATCCACGTACTAAAACACCCTCTTCACCACTGGCAAACGATCCCAAATTCAGGCGTGTTCCATCTAAATATGTTATGCGAAATGAGAAATTATACCGGATTTACAGACTCCAAAACATGACAAAATATCTTCTTTGTATCCCGTTCGTGGTTCAAAATAAGGTCGTTACGGAAGCCTACCAATCCACATATGGCACAGACCATGTGTCCGCCACCAAAAAGCTTAATTTGTAGCTACAACGCGTATTTTTCTTGATTATGAAGGCAATAATTTTCAAAATTTGTAGAGTGCTACCCATGGCAAGTCATGAAATCACAGGCAGGAAAGAAAATTTGGAATCTCCAAATGCACCCCATACAAGGACCACCCTTTAGCTATATATTCTCAGACGTCCTTGGCCCAATCCAACCCCCTAGCCGCTCACATAAATTTATTTTAAACACAATAGATTTAGCTACCCGCTTTGCTGTTAGCGTCCCCCTGAAAGCTAATGATGCACCATCAGTTCCAGACGCTTTAGTAAAGCACGTGTTTATCCGATTTGGACTGCTTCTTACGGTCTACTTTGACCGCGGATCCACCAATACTTCTAGCATAATGAAGATTTGTGCAAAATTGAAAATACAAATTAAATATGCCGATGTACTTGTACTCGAGACTATGGGACCTATTGAACGTTTCAACCAGACGTTGATCCGTCTCCTTACGCCCTGTATTATGGATAAGAAGCAAGAATCGAGTTTACACCTCCCTTGTTGTATTCTCGTAAAACTTACTCTCCCATTCCAATGGATTTCTACCCTCTTGTCTTTTATATGGGTATGCTCCCAGGTTACTCCTTGTTTTACAACTGGGTACACACACTGACAAGATGTCCAATCAACAGCGCTTAGAAACTATGGACATCGCGAAGGCGCAGGCATATGACAATTTGTGTCATAAATTTGAAATCCAGAAGCGATACTTCCAAAAACATTCCCGCCAAAGAGAATATTACCCGGGACAGTGGATACTATTACAAGACTGCACACCCCAGCCCGGAGTGTCAAAATTTTTCTTTATAGTATATTCGATATCTGCCACAATCATTAAAAAGATAAATCCAAATCGGTATTTAATTCGTTACGATGATAGTGTAAAGAAACGCAGAAAAGAGGATACTGTCAGTACCACCCGGATCAAATCACTCTTCACACCCATGGACGAAACCCCTGCGAATGACCCAGGCTCGACCACGAACCCACACACACACCATTACAACAACAATGGACAATTCTGATATTGATCACATAAAACACATTCAAGACTCTGGCAGACCTGGATGAAAAAAGTATGGAGACGTCGTTAACTGAAACCACTGGTCGTCACTCTGATACACTATTTTCTTGAAATCACTCACCCGCTACGAAAAGGTACAAAAATCTCTCCCATATTATATTGTAATTATTGTCTGTTTATACGATATGTATTAGCGTCCCGTGTATTTTACCGGTCCGCCACTGTGTATATTTTCGCGAATACTGTGTAAATACGTATATTTGTTATTTTATGGTCAACAACACGCACAAAACTTGGAAATACTTCGACAATTAAAAATGTACTGAATGAAGGCTCTTGTAGTGTCATTCACCTACAAGTGTTGTCTTCTTTTATCATATCAGCTAGCTTCTTCCACAGTCTATTGTCAGCATTTTTTCAGCGAACAGAGCTTCTGGAGACAACGTACAATTGACATGCGTCTTTGTTTACAAACGACGTTGTAGTTACAATAGGCAACAGCCGACCTATTGCAGGCACACGACTCCCTCCTTAGCCCGCGGGTGGTACTGAAGTTGTTCCCTCAGGGATGGTCCCCCTGATTGAACAGCGTTGCTACCCCGAGTTGACTGAGGATTCAATGAAATAAAAAATTACATTCAATTCATGGTTTTTCACGGTTTTTCTCTCTCTCATCCAGTCATTGATTCACATATTTTGTTTATAATTTTGCTTTTCTCCACGCGCTCTAAACCGCACTCTTTTACTTCTCCAGTGCTTTATCAGATTTATTATTACTTTCGTAGGAACCAGAATCACTGTTAAAGAGTTTTCACATTATGTAATTAGCGAATGATATTTTCACTAATTTCTGGTCATAGATTAAGATATGTAGTTTGAACTAGTGTCCTTACGTAGTTTCCATTACTCTTCTAGGCAAGATGGGGACAACATTCGACATTGCAACTATCGCCCTTTCTGTTCTCCTCATAATATATGTTAGCCTCCTTGGGTGCCTCTGCTCCAAAATTCGTAAGCATTAGTGTATAAGAACATCCACGAGGACGGTTGATCTGCCTCAGGCCAATGCGACTTTAGTTAGGCCACCCATCTTACCACAAACAGAGCTTCCTGACACTATTGTTACTGAAGCCAACTCCCCAGATCTTGATCAACCCTTAGACTCCTTACCTTTAAGTAATACGGATACTACGATTAACATCCCTAGCTATTCACAATTAAAATCCTTAGTTTTATGATATGTACATTTAAGAATAAAAAGTCGACCTAGAGTGAGAGCAATTTTACAAGCCCTATATATACGAAATACCTTACTTCAGAGTGTTACGATGCAGTGAACTTTACCAAGTATGCTGTGTTTAACGTTCATAATGGGCGCCTTCTTCGCCACATGAACACAGTACCAGTTTATGTATATTTCCCTATATAGACGCCACCCACAGTGACACATAGGGAAGCCCCTTCGAACCAGTGATCAAACTTACAAGGACACCACCCAAAGTGCCAACCTTTTCCAGTGTTTTCCCTTCAGTGCACTTCACCATGGATGCCACTAGCAACGACATCTCAGAAGGAATTTTCCACTCCCAGTGTCTATCACATAAGTGATCCCCCACTCCCAGTGTACCGTCCCCTAGTGAAGATACCCCAGTGTTTGATACAGTGTTCCAGTTCCCACTTTGGGACTAATTTTAAAGGACGCCCTACAGCACCTTCTATACTATAACCAATATAATCGCAAATATATCCATACGATATTCTTATTCCATATTATAGTGCATCTGTTTTCAATATTTTAACCAAGAATTAGTATCTACATTTCTTCAGTGCCAGTGTTTACCTTTTATATGCTATATTTTACGATACTATTCTCAAAGTGCGTTTTCACCGTTCTGAACTGCATACGTGCTCCCATGGAACGTCCAAGTAAGGAGCTCACCGCCAATCCAGAATAAACTTTGTGAATTACATTGCACATATAATGCATACAGCAATATTTTGTTCTCCATTTATTTCTTGTATATATTTTAATCATATTTTATATCTTTCTAGCAATTAAGCTATCCAGCCCATGACTTAATGTGTCGGTCAGTAGATCGTCGAAGGAATTTGGAGTGTTGAGAGAAAAGGGTATATCATAAATATAATTCACAAAATCCAAATATAATAAAAGGTAAAAAATCAGCCCTAGAATCGAACTATAAAATGAACGAACATTTAATTCAACATAGAAACCAGGTTAGTTACGTACATATTCCAAACAGGTGTTAAAACAGGAAACGACAAGAAAAATAATAAAGAACTATTTATGAAACGATCACTTACAAGGACAAATCCCACCGTAAATTGGACAAATAAAATTCCATCTCACTTGGAGATCAAAACAAGTAATAAGAAAAATGTATAACATCCGGCAGGTGTCCACGAGAAGGATACAAATAAAATAATTTACATTCCTTCCCACTCCTATTTTGATCCAAAGACCAATAGCAAATCCGTCCCGTCCCCCTTTACCTTGACTTTAAAATTACCTTCCCGTCATCTATGGGAACTCAAGGATTTTCAAACTCACAGAAAGAACCATAATCTACAGCCCATTTTTCCAAGAAGGTCGCGCAAATCAAAATTCAATAAAACCACACAGAACAGTCTTGGGAGGCCAGTCTTGGTTTTATCATCGACCCGGTTATATCAACAAAAACAGTTAGTTTATCTATAACTCGTTTGTGCCAAGTGAACTTAGTACTTTTTTACTTAGTGTGAATAACAGCTCCAAAATCTGAACAGTCTGATATTCTCAATGAACTATACCATCTTTCAGAACTTTAGTATATTTATGGACAATCGCAAAAGAAGAAGAAGAATATGTGAGATTTGTTGACAGTATTAAGGTACATTTCCTAGCTACTTGAAATCGTAAAGACAGATTTCTAAAGTGTATATGATAAGGTATGTGAAAATAGGGCTAGATTACCAAGTGTCAAATAATAAGGTATTGCTCAAAACACTCTAAATTCTGGTCGACTGATGGATAGGTTGTTAAGAATGAAGTTTGTTTTATAATAAATATAGGAAAATGTAAATTCTCGTTTTAAAGTCTTAAAGCAGCATGTCCTTCCAATCAATTTTAGTAGTTAAGTATTTAGGACTTCTTAGAAGTTGTTTCTTCAGGGAAGTAAGTAAATCTAAGTGTGTAAAATGTGTACCAATAGTGATATTCAGTTGTAGTCCATTTAATGACGAATTCATTTCTACGCGCTACGTCCCCACATTAAGGGGAAGACAGTGTACTAACATTTTTGGTCATATTTCAAAAACAAGAAAGTCAATTTAAAAAAGCCCTAATACAGAACTGCCTAAAGAATGTCTCCTTCATTTAAAAATGTAATGGAAATTTTAGGAGCAAAACTGACCTCGTAGCATTATTTTAAATGCAGATGCTCTTGACGCCATACATTTTAAATGTGAGAGAAAAACGAAGAAGAATAAAATCATTTTTTTCGTGTAAAACGTGGCTTATTTTTTAAAATCCTTGACAGGGTATTTCTTTTTTACTATCCTCTTTCACTTTATGTATCTTTCCCCTCCATCCTATGTACCAATTCTTTGTGAGGCTATTAAAAATGAAATTCCTATAGTAATATATGGGCTTCTGACTTACTCACATCCTCCACCAGATGCTCATATTTACGTTAGGGTTTCTTTTCCTCTTCCATGTTCGTACTTCCGTGGTGACCACTGACCAGTGTGCGTGGGGGAGATATAGAAGAGACTGCTCTGGCTGGTGTCAAGTGACACTGGCTCGTGAGCAGACATTCCAATAGAGTTCCCTCCCTCTTTCATTCATCAGAGCAAGGTCGTCAAAGACGTTAAAGAATATATGGCTTATGCCACGTATGCACTTGAAGTCTTTTGTAGTAAAACACGCAGACTCGGGGCTGCCAACAGTCTGCAGACTGTCTTGGATTTCTCCACAGACCGATCGCTGTCAGTTTTCATAGAGAAATCTTTGGATTTTTGTCTCCAGGCCGAGATGGAAGATACAGACAAGGGTCCTCTGGTGTGGACGAAAAACAAGGGGTCAAAATGTCTTCCACGTCTGAGTTTGGTGCTTCTGCCCACCCCCTACCAGATGACAAAAATATGGCGAAGAAGCATGCAATACAAAACATACAATACAAAAATATTTTTAAAATAAATAAAATTAAAAAGACATTCATGCCCAATAATACAAAACTTTAAGACTGTTTTTTAGTTGATTAAAAATTATTACATTCGTTCGTTGAAAAAAAATATATCAAGCTGTAGAATAATAATAAATTATTGTTATTTTTAGGAAAAGCTATGAGTTAAAACCTTTCCATGGTCTATAATAATTCGTTCGTATTCGGCCCCATTGAAGAGAGAACTTTGGGTACGCGTCTGAATGAGAACTAGTTGCTTTCACGCAAAACTTGACATTATTTAATTACGAGAAAGTAAATTACATGTTAGATTAAGTTTCTTCAGAAAATATTTCTGGTTCATTTGTAAGCAAACTTTTTTTCACTAAATGCAGCTTAAAAACGCTGTTAACGCTATTACAATCCATTATTATGCTCAGTGTTCGATTTTCCGGAAGGACTGCCTGGAATTTTCCCTGATGCCTGAGGATTTCATCCTTGTCCCGAAAATTATCCCAAGCAGGTATAAAGACTTTATATTTCTACCCAAATAGGTAGTAAGTTATCACTTACCTGTAACCACTAGTTTTAGGATCCCCCTGAGTCATTCCATACCAAATGACCCAATAAAAAATAGTTTTAGACCTTAGGGTTTACAAAATGTGTGATATTTGGTAATTGTTCATTCATTAATATAATCAAAAATACAAAGCTTAATGTTTTTATCACTTTCGGTTTGTGAGGTATAGATTGTTAAAAATTAAAAAAAAATGACGATGAAAATGATTTATGCGTTTTGAAACATTTAAGAGCCTGAAACTAAAAAAAAACTATTTGTCCTATTCAGCTCAAACTTTCACCATTCGTTTCAGAATTTTAAGAGCTGTAATTTGATATATTACTTGACTTTATTAGACCAATATTTATATTTTTCAAATTAAAACAAAACTTGTTTTTTAAAAAACTCTAATTTTTTTTTTCTTGAAAAAATAATATTCGGTGTGTTCTGATTAGAATGTATGTGCAAAATTTCAATGGGATCACGTTGGGAAAAAATCTAACATAAGTACATGGCCATTTATGTATAACGTATAATTAGCTTAAACGGCAGTACGCAAAATGGCTTTTAGCAAAGCAAATTTAATTGGCTAAAATGTGATATATAGTATCTTCATTTCAGTTCTATTGTAGAACAAGCCGAGCCGCCGAAGTTCAGTGGTAAAGCATTGGCGTAGCATCGGGAGGTCGTTGTAAGATAAGATAAAATGGATTTTATGGGCGATAAAAGCACTATGGCTTACGCCCGTCCCGACGGGATCTCGTGGGTTCGATTCCAGCGGCAGACCACCCTGACTTAGTTTTTTTGCAGTTTTTCTGTCACAACAGGCGAATGCCGAGATGGCACCTTCAATATAGGTCCCGGCCCACTACCTTCCAGAATCCTCCCCCCTATCACGGCCTGACCCTTAAATGCCTAAAGGCCGTGTAACCACTGCTTGTGCTTGTGAGTCAAGCACTCGCAACTGGCACTAAATGGATTTCGATGGATTCAATAAATTTGGTTTATATTCGAATCACACTTCCCCGACGGCTCCAGAGTTTATAGGAAGGTGATCGAAAGGTAGGATAGGAATGTTGGGAAGCAGGTTATCTTCGAAAAAATGAATATATATCTATCTATAGGAAAGGAAGACAACTCAGACAGAGGTTCGTACGAATGCCGATAAAGATTTTCGTTCTGGACACATGCGGCGGTGCCAGAAATTATATACTTTAAATTGGATACCGGAACGATTTCGCCTGGCCACCAGCATCATCTCCCCATGAAGAAGCTCAAATACAGTATATTCTGCTTCCACCCCACCAGACGAATGTCCTGCAAAAGTGCCAAATGGGCACGTCGGGGGATAGAACGAAGTGCGCGGATGGTGGGAGCCAAGCAAAGCCATTCCTAAGAAATTTCTCTAACGTTAAAAACTTCCTTGCTTTCTTAGGCTGCAAAAAAACACTCTAAGGTTACTACGCCAAGGCATACAAATAGAAAAAAAATAACTAGGATCGTGTATTACATTGAAATGAAATAGGTGCTTTGGATAACAACAATAAACTTTATGAAAAACTTAATGAAATTAAATGAAAACATAACAATACGAAGACGTGTTCTTGGGAAGTGATCTCTACACTGATCTTACAGTGACAGTACTTTTTTTTGAAGGTGATTTCCCTAGGCTGGTAAAAATTTCGAACACGGGAAAGTAGTTGACACATGGAAAATAGCATTAGTGGCATGTCTCTCCTTCCTAGCACTTACCACAATCTCAAAAAAAGCTAGTAAAAAACTGCCGTCTGATGGGCGTTACTTACATGAAAGCTATTTTTTATATATATACAGAATGATTCAAGTAACTGATTTCCGGGAGCAGCAAAATTCACGCAAATGACAATAGCTTACAAATTACTCTCCCTTTTCTTTAGGTTTTTGATTTTTACATAGATTCGGCCGGAGCCGTTTTAGATTACATGCAGCAAAGTACATACAGCTATTTGTAGCTAGAGGAGGACTACCAGGACTTAGAAATTTTGACCATTTACATTCTTGCTGTACACTTACAAAAGATAGCGCCGCTGAGGGCCATTCTACGCTAGCGTTTACAGTTTTATACCATTTAATTGGATGTGTAACGTTACGTATTTGTTTTTGTTTATTATCGAAGAACTATGGAAAATTACTTTTATTTAAAAAAAAAAAAACTCGGGAAGGAAGACGTGAAGAGTTCTGATGAATTAAAATGAGGAATTTTTGTGAGTGAGGAAAAAAAGAATAAAAGCAGAAAGACGAAAGACTGAATAGATAGAGTAGCATACTTAACTATGCATCGATCATTATCAGATAGGTTCATTATTTGCTAATAGGGTATTGATAGCTGTCAGCCGTTGACAGATACAAATAAACATAAAAACACATAAATACCTAACCCATACAATTCATTTTACCTTTTACCTTTACATAAATACCTAAACATCAACTTATACCTATACTACGAGCCATACATTAGAAATACTACTATAGACTTTACTACATTTAGAACTATGAACATAATATTGTGATCACTCTTAAAACTACGTTAGATTCGAATATCGCTGGCCAGGAATATTCGGTACATACAGATGCTTATCAGAATAATGGAAACACCTGTAGTTGGCAACACGTCAGATGTATGGGTTGGCAGTGGTGTCGTGGCGACCGCAGCGCCGGACTGCTGGTGGTGGTGTGTTAGGTCGGTCTCCATACTACGTCAGGCGTCGTGGAACAGGAGTGTGCAGTGGCTGCAGCAGACGGAGGTAGTGTAAAATGGGAGACCTCTCAGAGTTTCAAAGAGGGCAAATTGTTGGTGCGCGGTTATGTGGAGTGAGTGTGACGGCAGTGGCTAGTGTGTTAGGTGTGTCGCCAGGGACAGTGTCGAAGGTGATGACGGCCTACACAACACACGGGAAAACCACATCGGGGAAGCGGAACAGTGGGCGGAAGAAAAGCATCAGTGACAGGGCACGCCGGGTATTAAAGCGCATTGTCACGCGGAACCGTCGTGCCACTGCGGCGCAAGTGACGGAGGAACTCAATCAGCACCTCCCCCAACCTGTTTCGACAATCACAGTCCGCCGCGAATTACATGACATGAACTTACGGGGTCGTGTTGCACGGGCCAAACCTCTCATCAGGGACCAGAACGCTTTAGCACGCCGCAAATGGTGCCGCGACCATGCAACTTGGACCGTTGACGACTGGAAACGTGTGGTATGGTCGGATGAGTCACCATTCACCCTATTCCAAACCACGGGCCGTGTTTATGTGTGGAGAACGCCCAAAGAAGCGTATGATCTGCAGTGTCTCCGCCCAACTGTGAAACATGGCGGCGGCACGGTGATGCTGTGGGCCGCAATATCATGGTTTTCATTGGGTCCTGTGGTCACACTTCGCGGACGCATCACTGCCAACGATTATGTCGCAATTTTAGGAGACCACTTGCATCCTATGGTCCGGATGTTGTTCCCGGACAATGACGCCATATTCCAGGATGATAATGCACCCATTCACAGAGCTGGAGTTGTTGCAGCGTGGTTTGAGGAACATCGGGATGAAGTTCAACACCTCCCCTGGCCCGCCCAATCCCCAGATCTCAACATAATTGAACATCTGTGGTCCATCTTGGAAACACGACTCCGGCGACGATTTCCACCTCCATCCTCTCTCACAGAACTGGCCGATGCCCTGCACGAGGAATGGTGTAATATTCCACTTGCTACCATTCACGACCTCTATGCCTCCATCCCACGTCGCATCAAGGCTGTTCTGAAGGCGAAAGGTGGCCCGACACCATATTAATCTGGTAAGTTGCACTTTCGTTCAGGTGTTTCCATTATTCTGATAAGCATCTGTATATGCATCACCTTGACATATCGATCAACATATTAGTCACGCGAAATTAAAAAAAAAAAATAATAATAAACCTTGTTGTCTGTATCTCTCCTCAAGCTAGCAGGACTCCAATTGAGTTCTTGCCACGTAACCAGACCATCAATGCAGATATCTACTGTCAGCAGTTTGAACGCCTACGGACTGCATTGTTGGAGAAACGTCCTGCTCTGGTTAATCGCAAAGGGCGTGCTCACCCACAATGATAACGCGCGCCCACACACGGCAACCCGGCGCTTTCACCAGATCTTGCACCAACAGACTACTTACTGTCTTTTTCACAGCCTGCAAAACTACCTTTCCGGGAAAACACTGCAAAATAAGGATGGAGTCGTGCTACGATCAGTGACCCAGTTCTTTGCCTCCAAAACCGGTGACTTCTTTCAGCGGGGGATTCAACAACTGGTTAACAGGTGGCAGAGTGTTGTGGAGTCCGATAGAGACTATGTTCCTGACTAACGGTAGGTATATTATCGTTCTTTTAATCACGTTGAATAATACGATATTACTTATGGGATAAGCTGATAGCTTGAATAGAACATTTTATTTTTATTAGTTTCCCTTTAGAAAGTTTCAATTAGTGTCGAATATTTTATAGGAAAATTTAAGTTGTTCTTACATAAGGAGGCTATATTCTTGTGTTCGGTGTCTTCATTTAAAAAAAAAAAATGAAGCTTCAGGTAACACTTTTGTTACCATACTGTCAGTTTTGTTACCGTAGTTGATTTTTGTAGCTATTGGATATTCTAGACCCATACTAATTTATCATACAGCTGTGTGACGTATCCAGGGAAAGAGTTCAGAGGGTTCTCCCAAATTCCGGTATCTTTGTAATCTTAGCATAATTTTAGGCGTGATTATGTACTTATTATCAATTGCATATTCAGATCCTGTTTGACCCCCCCCCCCAAATTCCTA
>JAGDQP010028979.1:7719-23729 GCA_022664845.1 Lepisma saccharinum
AAGCGTAAGTACTAGGCAAATCCAAACATAAGGTGAATTTAGATGTGGAATGACCGGCATGGACGATTTAGTCTTCCGTTGGAATCCATGTTTGGTCCGCAGTGTCAACTATGTGGTATTTTAGAGCAATATCATGTGTATAACATACTGCAGTTTCATATACGTACACTTTTACGTTTTGAAATAAATTCTGTATTAATTTTACTTTTTGATTCTCCTTACTAAATGTACTCCCTTCAATTTTGTGTATGAGGAAGGGGATTGTTATAAATGCACTCCTGAGACTTATAAAACTAGAAACAAATGCCAAATGAAATTTACAACTTCCACTTAGCCTAAAATTTATCGACAGGCTGGAGTTTAAACGAATATTGTGTAGTGGACGACATCTAACAATTAGTATTGGGAACCACCTACGCAGTACTCATTACTTGTGCATTGGGTATTTTATTTCTTGCATTGTTTCAAAAATAACAGAGTATTTCTGGACGTTTCAATCAACGACGCATACTAATGTCACATCTCATTATCTCTCTCAAAAACAAATTAATGGCAAAACTCACTTTACCAACGTATTTGTAGTAAAAGTCTAGCTTAGATTGATATGTTACATAACCCCCTTCCTAAGAAAAAAAAAAATCGAGCAAGATTCAAGATGGCGACATGACGAACGTACCCTGTAAAAGATAGCGCATTCACCCAATATCTATTAATTTATATTTGTTTTCCATTATTTCAAACATTTTATAAATAAACGTGTGTTTTCCTACTTAGATCACATAATAAACGCTTATTCTTATGAATCAAACTTTTGGCCACTGCGTCTGTCTTTATGGACGAAAGCACTTTTAATCATACTTTCTGGTGGCTTCCTGATGTACCGTACTTCTTTACCAAGTTTGGTCAAAAAAGCGCTTTGTAACATCGATAGGTTTACTTGTAAGTACTTCTGTGTTAGTTCCTTGTTAGTGTTGTTGGTACGACAATTGTTACCTTAAAAACAATCGGTTCTTAGTTTAATTCTCAGAGGACGAACATCTACTATCTCTGCTCTGTTTGTTAGCCAAGAGCTTCTGAAATATGCCCTATAATGGGTGCGAGATAACGAAATCACGTTTAAGAGCAGATCTTGTTAAAAAGTCGCTGCGACTGAACACCTACATAGTTGAAATATGCAACCAAGAAAAAGGGAGAGAGAATGTATATGTCGGAAATATTTTTCTTTCATCTTCCAGACATTAAAACGAACTAAAAAGAACCTATTGCAACCTCAGCTAATAGCCTTGAGGTTTTAGTACGAGAGAAGGCGTTAATGCAGGTAGGTCCTTTTATAAAGCTTCTCCATCAGACTGAACTTGAACAAGCCTGTATCACAATATCTCCTCCCCCACGACAATCTCCTCTCTGTGTGAGTGTGTACGTATATGAGAGAGAGATGACCTAGGCTTTTCACTTTGTAATTCAATTTCACGCAGTTAATTGTCCCTGACAACACGACAGCGCCAGGCTCTAGCCTCCAGCCTTCAACACTGAAAACCTTTCCCGAATTGTAACGGTGAACTGCTTCAAACTAACAGCTTATTTTGAATGACAGTGACGGAACAATGATTTTTATCAGCTATACATATGGAATTTAGCATAGATACATGGTTGAAATAAGAAGAGGCACAGAAATCAGTATTAAAATTTATTTCAGAAACTTGTTTTTGGTTCTTCTACAAATACTTTTCTCTCTTCTTTTTTTCATACAAAATAATCAAACAAAGTTTTGTTCAAAAACCTCGATTTTTTCTTCCGAAACCCATAAATCCAATTCCAGTTGCTCTTTCGGTTTTTATTGAACACCTTGCTGAAATGCATTTTTCAGCGGTCCCGCGAGACTTTTCATTTAATTTAAACATGCGGATATGGCTTATGCACTTGATTTTATTGTAAAAACACACAGTAAGCGTTACAGTTTCGGTGTTCTAACAGCATCTTCCTCACACGAAACAGTAACACTAATCACTAATCAGCACTATCAACACATAATAAGCACCAGAAGGCCAAAACATACTGTCTACATCTTCCGCCATTCACGTCCCAGAGATTGTTTACTTTCCAAAACTAACCAAATTTCAACCAATCACAGTCCTTCGCTCACAGGCTATGTCCCCTAGTCAACTAGAACGCTATAACATACTTATAACAGCAACATTACATAATAAGGAAATTTTATAACTCTAGCATTATCAAGGGGGATGGGGGGAAGGGGGGGCTCCGAGGCCCACAGCTTTATTGTTATTTTTTTAACATTTCCAGTTCGACAAAAAATCTAAAAAAAATCATATTGTCAGGCTTCAACCTATTGTTGATACAGCGTACTTGCTTCATTTTTATTGCTTGTCTTGTTCCAATTATAATTTAAATAATGCGTTGTGAACTTCGGAGCCGCCCCACTCCTTGATAGTAGTAAGGGGCTATTCACAGAATACTGTAAATATTAAATATTAAATAAAATATGGTATGATATAACGCCCTAGCCGAGCTGGTCTATCGGTTCCCGTAAGATTACCGAAGTCAAGCAGCTCTGGGTCTGGTCAGTACTTGGACGGGTGACCGTTGCAGTACTCCAGATGGTTTTGCCTGTGCGGCGGCGTCCACCCAGCGTCGTGAGGCCAATTGGGGAGCTACCTGAATAAAGAGGTAGCGATCACAGTTGAGAGCTTCGGCTATCCTCTCCCAACATGTCTGGTCAGCGTGGGAGCAGTAGACCAACTTCTCCCTCCGGGAGAGGCCTCATCCAGTAGTGGATTGAATATGGCTGTGAATTATTATTATATGGTATCTAATGATATGTAGTATGAAGATGCCTTCGTGCATATACTGTACTGTACTAACATGCTTTTGATATTATTGTTTGTTTTTCTATAAAAACAAGTACAAGAAATGTCATAGTTACTAATATAAAGAAAAATTATGGCATACACAACTATATAGATATAGTTCGCAACACTGTACTTAGAAACGTAATAGAATAGAAGAAAACTATATGATGCCTTAGACACTCAAAGTTCATATCTGGCAGTATAAAGTAGTTTCTGTGAGATAAAGTGACATTTTCCTTGTGGGCCTCAGAGTCTCCACCCACCCTGGTAATTAATGCGACCCAAAATACCTTGGTAATGCTATGGACAAAGGCACATGGAGGAAAGAATAAAAATTAACACGGAAGAAGATAGGTAGAAGAAAGATGTGGAAAGGTTTTGTGGAACAGTTAAAGGAGAATGGATACAGCGAGGATGACAGAATAATGATCAGCAAGAGAAAATGGCACAAGAAGGAAAACAAGGGCGAAGGAAAACAAGGTGCAAAAGAAAGCGTGCTTTGGGATAGAAAGTGGGGGAAGAATTACCGAGAAAATCAACGGACTGTTGGGAAAGGTAGGAGTGAAAACGTATAGGAAAGGAAGGGAAGAGAGACTTGGACTTAGTGAGAAACAAGAAAAGAGGTGCTATGATGAGAGAAGAACAACGAGGGATGCAGGGTTCTGTGAATGAACTGTGAAGCAGTGTTTATAGGAGAGACGAAAAATAAATTACAGGACGTGCTCAAACAACACAAGGATGACGTGAGATTAAAAAGGGACAGAAATAATATTTACAAACATGTACAGGAACAGGCGTATGACATAGACTAGGAAGGGGTGGAGATACTAAAACAACAAGAAAGGATGTTGACTAGGAATTGGAAAGAAGCTAGGAGAATCAGGGAAACGGGAGATAAAGTGATAAACTGTAATTGTGGGTTTTGTATTAGTGAGGAATGGGAAGACACACTGGGCAGAGAAGAGAGGGGAAAGTATTGTAGAAAATAAGGACTTTTCTGTATGCCTCCGTTCTTTTAAAGATTCCTTCTTTTTACTATTCATTTATTTGTTATTTGTTTGTTTGTTGCTTATTTATTTATAATTTATTGATGTATTTTTTAAATAAAGTTTCGCCTATCGATTCCGTTTCCTTGCTATACAATATTGCTGTTATAAGTTTGTTACAGGGTTCTAGTAGATTAGGGGGCGTGGTTGAAAGTGGTTCAAAGATCTTACCACTTTGGTTCAGAGATCTTAATTTTATCTTGCCGTTTTTATGGCTACAACTTACCATTATAGTAATTTTTCATTACGTGCACTCATCGTATAATGTGATCTAGCACCTAAACGAACGCAGATAAAAGCACATTTGATTTCAGATTTGGATTTACTCACGTCGATATATTTTACCTCTTTCAATCTGGTGAGAACACCATCTTTTCTTATAGTATTTTTGGACTATATTGATTTCTGTGAAATTTTGCATTTACTCGGATTTTCACTACGTACTTTACATTCTATTCCGATACGAATACTAATGTGCAAATTGTTTCTAAAACTTTTGTACGTTGTCGTCGGATCGGTTGAGTGTGTCTTTTGAATATTGCTACCTGCCTCTCAACCAAAGCTGAAAGCAGGTCCCTTTAAGTGTGACCCAATCTAATCTGGACATTAGTGACCAGATTGAACCGGTCCGAAACCTGAACCCATTAACCTGGTTCGAAACTAGATCCGATAACACGGTGACCTGGTCTTGACTGAAGTGAAATGACCAGACTCACTGTGATCCGACAACACCTCGGACCACACGACTACCTCTGTCAGAGGTTTTTTGCACGTATTTTTTGTTTTTTCTAGCGATACGAGACTATTTCCTTCTGTTATTACTATTGTTAGGAACTTTTCGGCGTCAATTTTTTCGTGCTCTGTGGGTAAAACCCCTTGTCTCGTTCACCCACTGTAAGAAACATTGTTTAAACACAAAATTGTATAATAACAATAGAATGAAAGCTCTGTCTTGCCTTTCTGGTCACCCGTCTAAATCGGGTCACTTGGTCAGGCCGGGTCCCAAGCATATACCGGTTGACCACGGTCAAAAACTCCACACGAATAAGCCGACTGACCCGGTGACCCTTTCCAGCTCTGCTCTCAACTAAAACTGCTGTAGTGATACCAGAATAATCACTTCAAAAACTACACAAGAAATTAAAAATATCAAAACAGAAATTCGTTAAGGGGTTCGTAGATTATCTTTAAGAAGATAGCACGGATTACAGCTCTTACAAGGAAACCGTCCAGGCTGACCCCTCTGGATCCGGGTATTGGCGATACCCATCGATAGCCCTTAGGGTTAGAAGAACCTGGGCAGGTATCATTGGCTCCTCATTTATACAGGGTGCTCAGGAAGTATTGATATATATATATCAAGAAAGATGCTCCATAAGTGTAGCAATAACATAATAATTATAACCACAGGCGTTACAGACCGATAGGTTCTGAGCCTGCCCCAACGCCATCTGCCCGCAGTTGGTGGACTGGGTCAACCTGAGTGACGGCAGTGTGGACAGCATTTCGGGGCACCTGGCCACGAACAGGCGGATTAGGGGCTTTCTAGTCCGAGTGGCCGTCACGTCTTTATTCACGTGACTTCCCAGTTTGCCTCACGACGCTGGGTCGACGCCGAAAGTGCGACTCCAGCCAGGAATTAAACCCGGGACTACGCGGACATGAGTCCAGCGCTCTAACTACTAGACAATAGAACCCATAAGTGTAGTAATAGCGAAATAAAACAAAAAATATTAAAAAAATAACGATCCAATATCCCGTAACATGATATAGGAGAGAGGGGTACCTATTAGTACATATCAAAATCATGGCTGTCATCTTGAAAGCCGCCATATTGGATTTAGTTTGAGAATTTTCAACGGAAAGGTAGGGTCATGTGACATATCATTTTAGGTTATCTCGTTCCTTAAAAATCAAATGTGAAGTCATTTTTACCAACGCTTATTTGTTTAGGAGATGGACCCCAAATATTAGGGATTTCGTATCCTACTGTAGATTCTCAATGTGGCAGTCATTGGTGATTCCTCTGGATCCGGGAAGCGAATTTTACATGTGTGGATGTAAATCGCAACCGGGGGCGGAGTCATGTTCAAGAACCAATCAAAATCTTTAAAATCCTTCGCTACGCTGCCTGCTTGGTGTTTACTGCTTTGACAGCTGTAAACAAAATTGATAATGAATATGGAGGCTAGCATTCAAGCTTACATATCTGATAGATAAAGAAACGAACTATCTGCGATTCAATAATTTGGATCAGTACTCACTGAATAGAGGCAATGACTTTAGAAACAAAAGAAAGAATACTTTTCTCTTGAACATTACTATTGATTTACGTGAATGAAAATATGGAAGTTTTACATATCACAAATTGTTAATCATTCATTAATGATGCTTACGTTTAATAAGTAAAGCGACTGCAAATTACGTTTATACTTGTAATATGGAACAGGTAAACCTGTCTAAATATGCAATCAATATTCAAAGATATGCCATGTTGTATTTCTATGATTTGGAATGATTGATTTATGTTATTCTGTGAACAGTTACGATGGTAGATGTATTTTGATTATATGCATAAAATTCAAATAAGCTTCTATTTAGCAGTGAATATCAATAAATACTCATTTCTATGCATTTATCGGCCTATTCATAATATTAGTATTGATATGCTGAACCATACTTACCTGCTATTTGAAGATGTGTTCCCATGGAACAAATATACTTAAGTGATACTCGAATTTCCATTCGTGCTATAAGATTTCAGCATAGCATAAAAACCTACAAATAATACTATCAATATCTAGTGCTTATACCTAGAAGGTATTGAGTTCAAATGTAGGCACCGGCAGTAAAACAGTTATGAATGTCTTTTGAAAAAGATGGGAGCAAATTCCAAAATATTTTGGATACCGTAAAGCACACAAAATTTAAAATAAATGAGAGTGACGCTAAGATATACAGACATTTTTCACTGATTCTTGTGATAGTCAACGAGAAGAACACAACGGTACCAAAAGTTTGGAGATAAGAGCAGCTCAACAAAATTTTTGCGTGTAAAAGTGAGAAACAAATAGGTTGATTGGGTTACCTTTTTTCACGACGTGAGGTTTTTGTTGACAATATTGTCAAAATGATAATAAAAAGTTATATTTTCCCTCTTAAAACCGAAATTATTATTCCGCGTTGTGATAATCATCTACTACATGGGTATGCTATTGAGTATTTGTGTATTATCAGTACTTACGGAGTACTGTTGAAGTATTTGAAGTCGCATCATGCTAACCAATGATGCTTTGTAACAAGTAATACTTGTTTCGTAAAACTCGAACTTATGTGTATAAAATGCACATTTAGGACCACCACTATATCATGTACACTTTATTTGAAATTACTCACTAGGTAGGCCTAGTTCGAGTTTTGAACAATGATTGTAATTTATTGCAAAGGCCGATTTGTAACCAATCAGTTGTGTTCTATAAATTAGTGTGAAAATGATGAATACCAAACATTTCTATTCAAATATTATGAACAAGTGATGTAAAGAATGTAATACTTTCCTGTATGAATGCCGCGTGGGCGTGAGTAACTTCCAATTGCACATGATTATCGGTATTAGGGCAAACGAACATATCCTTTATTTACAAAATTCTAATACATTTGTCGGTGTCCTTGTACAGTGCATGTCTTCTTGACAGTTTTATGCCGTGAGCGGGTCAGTTCTCTACACTCTTGACCTTTTATCTGGGTTGATTGTTAAATGTATTCTCTTCAAGGAATAATGCAATTATCTTAGTGTTTAGTTATTTTACAACATTGTGATGGTTCTTTGTTGGGATGCGAATCAAACTGCATTGAAATAAACGCGGTTACGTTGTTAAAAGCGAAAGCATGTCTGATGTTATCAATAGTCTGTTTCACCGGTTAGATATTTTTATACATTTGCAGAATGTTTCAATACAGTACGTTATGTTCCATAGTAATTGAAATAAGAAATTTCTGCACAGAATCTAGCTTACTTGAATCTTTATATTGGGAATTCTTTATATAAGCTAAATACTTCAGTTATATTGTGTTGAATGTGCTTTCAAAAAATTGTTACTTTACTAATTTTGGATGTGCAGAGTGCAGAATGTGATGTAAAATCAACGGATGATATAAGTGCAAGAACAAAACGAATAACGGCGTGTGTTCTTGCACTTTATCATCCTTTGACTTTACATCACATTCTGCATTCTACGTATCTCAAAAAAGAAAAGAAACAGTTGAAATACATGCAACAATAAAAGAAGTAGATAATATAGGGAATTATTGTGATATGTTGTGTTAGGTTACTAAATGCTGAAGTCGTAATCACAATATTTTTGAAATTACATCTATATTGACTTTCCTATGTAGGCCTACTGACTAATTACTTCTCCATTACACTTTCACTCAGATTGTAGATTTCTCATTGTACTAATTCATTTTGTTTTATAATATACTATTTATTTAGCATAATGTATCTTCTTATTCTAGAACAATCTCATAAATAAAATCACCTACTATATCAGACAACTTGAATTAGATTTGACTTCCACTTACCTCTACACTAGTTTACAAGGGTATACAATGTAAAAAAAAAAAAAAATGTGTTGATACATAACTGATAGTAACTTCTTCCGCTAGTAAGCAGCAGCTACCAACACAATATCTTCACGGGAATATATATATTTCTTTAATTTAACGCTGAAAATAGCTTTTATTACTTGTTTTGCTCTTGGATTAACTTTCAAATGTAGTCATTCTTGTCAGTAGAGATCACATCTTAAGTGTTAAGCGAACAGGCAGTGGTTGGATAGATTTTGTAATTATATTTTAAACTTCCTAACTTCTCTCAAACAAGGTAACTTTGATACATTGTAGATTTGGTAGTTAGCAGAAGTGAACAGTGAGCGGCTAGCAGCGGACTATAAACATTTTGATTGGTGTTTAAACATGACTCCGCCCCCGGTCGTGATCTAAATTCAACATATGTAAAATTCGCATCCGGGAATTCGTGATGCCCATGGATTGCCATTAGGATCAGAAGAACCTGGGCAGATTTCATTGGCTCCTCATTTATACTGGATCCTCAGAAAGTATAGGTACATAAGTCAAGGAAGATGCTCCATAAGTGTTGTAATAGCCATATAAAACAAACACGAATTGGAAAATAACGATCCAATGTCTTAACACATGATATGGGAGAGAGGGGTTAACCTATTAGTACATATCACAATCATGGCGGCCATCTTGAAAGCCACCATATCTAATTCATGTTGAGAATTTTAAATGGAAAGAGAGTCATGTGAAATATTTTCCATCACCTAATCGGTTATTTTTAGCCCGTACCCTCAACTTCATTCGTACTCTAGGTCACTAACCTTGCGTCTCAGTCTCACCCCTGCCATACAGTATGGCTGACGCGCCGTCAAAACTTAACAATGTGCTAATGGATGATCTGATACATTTACTGCGTATTTTAAACGTTTCTTCGGATAATCAGATTTTTTCGGAATTCGAACAAGGTCCAGCCTCAACTAGTTCGAATTCAGTTTTTTTAAATGGTCAACAACTTCAACGCACATAGTAGTAACTGTATGACCTGCCCCAGTACCTAAATGCTAAGTTTGCTGCGAATAAGTCCAACAATATGGAAGCAACTTGAAATATTGAATTGGATTTTAACAACGATAACAACTGTTGTTCGGATCTTGGCTGGGGGCATGGATTTTTTTGAATTTTAGAAACTTAACAGCTAGTGGAATTGTGACGGGCAGAAACCTTTAGTTACTAAAATGGCCCAAATATACGAAGTTTGCAATATTTCTTTTTTAGTGAGTGAGTGAATCAGTGATGGGTTGCCAACACTAACAACTTGGATGCTTGGTGGTGATACATCATTATTCAGACAGGCAGTGCTATCGTACATCTAAATTGGCTAGCTAAAAACGTGGGGTAAAGGCCGCTATGATAGCCGACATGATTATGATATGCACTAATAGGTTACCCTTCCCCGATATCATGTGTTAAGACATTGGATTTTTATTTTCTATTTCACTTTTGCCTTATATGGGTATTACTATACGTATGTACTTATATACATCATTCTTGATTTATGTACCTACACTTTCTTAGCACCCTGTATGAATGGAGAGTCAATGATACCTGCCAAGATTCTTCTAACCCTAAGGTCTATCAATGGATATTGATCCTAAGGAGTCACCAATGGCTGCCACATTGAGAATTCACAGTAGGATACGAAATTCCTAATATCAGGGTGTCCATCTCCTAAATAAATAAGCGTTGGTAAAAAATGACTTCACATTTGATTTTCCCGATGGAAATTTTTTGAAAATAACTTTTTAAGATTCAATTCAAGGTGGTACATTTTCTATTTTACCTTCACTACTTTCCAACAAACAAACACACACACTCTCTCTCCTCTTCCCTCACCATTTCTTAGCGATTTCGCACCCTGCTTGGATAATAAAAAAACTCAAATTGCAGGATTACTCGCAGTGACACAGGGGCCTTCTTAGGCACTGCTTGGAAGAGAGAGGCAATCGTAGGAAATGGTATAAGTGAACTTGAAGCTACTGGATTATTTCCCCTAAACCCAAATGTAATTCCTGAGAAGCTATTCTCATTTCCGATTCTGTAATTTCAGGAACGAAGGAAATGTTCAAATGTCAACGATTGTTAACGAAACGAGGAAAGCCAATTTGGTCTCCACTGAAAGTTACACTATTCCATCTACAAGAAGCTCCGTTTCTACGAATAATGATATCACTCCATACACCTTCAATACTAACCTCTTCGCAAAATGACACCAAAACTGTTGATGAAAATTATCGCGATTCAAAGCATACCTCTAAATATTCTAGGAAATCGTTAGCCCGTAGTCCTCCTCACAACAGAGGTTCAAATCAGTAGATTAGATAAGAAAGCGGGAAGAAACGTGTTCAAAAGAGATTGAATTTCCAAAGCTCCGAGCAAGTGAAAAAAGTAAAGGGAAATAAAATGTATCTATAATAAGTATTAATGCTTCCATCACAATATCTACCTCCGTAGAACATGATGAAAACAAATGTGAATTTTGGGAAAATTATTATTTTTTTTTTTTTTACAAAAAGAAAAAAGTTTTGATTGGATACAATTCATCACCTGCAAAACGTGTTTTCATGAAAAATGCTCCCCTTCTCAAAATTCTTGTGTTGACTGCAAACGGGCGAAACTTAGAAAACATAGCGAGAAAGCGAAAAGCTTGAGCCAATAAAGCAACAGAATAGTAGTGAATCTTCACGTTTTAATTTAAGGATACCTTAAAAGAGCTTGTGGACAACTATTTTTCGTTTTATTAGCACAAGTTCTTACGAAGTATATTAATAATGACTGAATTTTTCGTTAGTAAATGATGTGTTTGGTTTCTATATAATGATATTCAACAAACACAAATGATTGCATATGTAGTATAGCAGAGGAGGCTTAGATTATAAATATATTGTTCATAGTGTCATATACGTATGCTAATGCTCTTACATATCATTTTACATATACACCTTCCTTGTTGAAAGAAAAATTAACTTCATGCTTATTTTATTCTACAATCAATTTATGGTCACGGTATATCTATACCTATGTTACTGTGGCGTCTTCACTTATGTATATGGTAGAGACGCCACAGGAATAACTATTGTTTACATACCTGTAGCTTCTAGTGGATTCAAGCAATATGTCTGGCAATTGCATATTGTTTTATTTTGAGACCTTGTTATCTTTCTTGCTAAACGTAACGCATTTGCATTTATTGTTAATGGAACCCGGACAAATCTTCAAAAATGTGCGACATTTCTACCCGATTTACTGTACTCCTGTTTGTAACCCATGCTATAAACGATACTTTGGTAGTGAAAGGGTTAATAGCAATTTTCTCACTTTTAATGCAATTAATTTGTTTCGTTCAGAGTTTTAAACAAAATACTGAACCGTTCCTGCTAATACAAGAGACAGGAATCTTTCCCACTGCTCCCTAAATACACCGATTGCTACAGGCACTATGGCTCTAACGTACCATTGTTGAGCAGTTCAAAATAGTTGTGCTCCAAGGCTAATTGGTGGAAAAGCTTAGCTTGAACGCCGCAAAGAGAGAAATCAAAGCTGGGAAGTCGGGGAAACCCCCCATTTTCAAGGAAACCGATCACTCTAGAATAAAAAAGAAATGGAGGCAGAAGAAATCAGATGCTTCCGGCCTAGATAATGATCCTCTGCTTCACAAAGGAGACAAGGGCGTCGGGGGACAAAGAGATGAACATAGGGATGAGATCGTTGGGGGAGAAATTCTTGGGAAAGCAAAGGGAAATTTTCCCTTTTGTGATCCTCCTAAAGGTAAAAAGGCAAATGAAATTCTAACATACTGGAGGACATTTTATATGTGTTTTTATAGTGTACTTACACAACGGACAAACACCTGTAACAATTCGTCCATTTATTGTTCAGAGTTTTATTTAATTTTAATTCGTTGTCTTGGTATTGCCAACATGTTCGTAACTGAGCATATGAAGAATGGGATTTGTCATTGATAAAAGAAAGTAGTCACTGGCTCAAGGCTCATGACGTCACACGACATTTAATTCCAGAGTTAGCTTGACTAGAACGAAAGGAAAAACAGAAACGTGATCAAGTAAATTTACGATGAACTAGCAGCTACAACAGATTAACAATGGAATTGAGCTGAAACGTTTTAACATGCACGTATTTAAATTTATTTAAGGTCCGTTTGGCATCTATAGCTCAGGCCATGGTGGGTTAGGTAAAGGGTTGGGAAGCTGAAAGTGATGGAAACCCTTAAAAACCTCAGTCAGGATAGTCGAACATGCTTGTAGTGAATATATCAATTTAATAATTTCGCTACATCTACTTCTCGAAGACCCCTCTAATATTATCCTCCCAACATCTTATCCATCTTCCCAACGGTCTCTTTCCCTCCGGCTTACCAACCACGATGGAATATAATCTTCGTTTCTTCCCCATCCGAGCTACATGGCTTGCTTACCTTATTGTCGCGATTTCATTGTTCTTAGAACATCGGGTGAGTCGTAAAGTCCATGAAATTCTTCATTATGCAGTCTTCTCCATTCGTCAGTCATGTCGTCCCGTTTCAGTCCGTATATCTTTCTGAAGACCTTATTTTCAAACATTTGTAATTTATGTTCATCTACTAGGGTCGTACTCCAACTTCCGCAACCGTAAAATGCGTGTAATACCGGAAAAATAACCGTTCTGTACATTTTCAATTTCAACTTTCTTGATATTAATCGTGAGGTTACGAGTTTCTGGACTGAGCCTAAACATGCCTTACCCGATGCTAAGCGACTTTTTATTTCTTCCGTGACCTCGTTTTTGCTTGTTACATATGCTCATATGTATTTGAATTTGTTTACTTTTTCTATGTTCTCATTCTTAATTGTTATATATCTATTTCCTTCATTTCAAGCGTTTCGACTTGTTATCAATTATTATAATGTATTTTGATTTTCCTATGTTTACCTATAGACCTATCTCATCGCAAGCTTCTACTAAGACATTGGGTTTGCTTTGTAGTGCATCTATATCGTCCCCTATTAAATCTACATCATCCGCGTATACGAACAGTTGATTCAAGCCATTCAACGTTAGTCCCTTTTTGTCCTCTTTAATTCCTGAATCGCATACGCTAACGCAAAGATAAACAGTAATGGTGACAAGCTACCATTTTGTTTCAATCCATTGCGAATCTCGAAACTATCCGACATATCCTATCTGTATTATTACCTATCTGTACTCTGTTTATGGGGTCGGTAAGTTGAATCAGTAGTTAATCCTTACCAGTTGAATCAATTTTTTCGTAATTCCAAATTGTAACAGGAAATTGTATGGTTTTTGATATACAAGGATATTGTATAGTGATATTATGTAATAGTGTACAAAAATCCATTTTGATATTCAATCCCTTCCGTGCGGAAAATCACCCTGAAAACAGTTTTTTTTTTTAAATTTCGGCAATCAAATTTGAATTCATTTTGACCAGTTCGATTACGGTTTAAAGTTTTCATGCAGAGGACTAAAATTATTTATCAAGCAGACTATAAATTAAGCAATGATTTTGTTTCAGTGTCTAATGATAAACCAGTTAGCAGATATTCCTACTGCCGTAAACGTCCGCAAACACAATATTTTGTATGTACAGTAATACAAAAATAGCCGCCATTAATCAATCGGTGGCGATTATAATAATAATAAAAAAAAAGGTTTTGAACAAAAAGATATCAAGCAACTTATGCTTAACGATTTCAGATGAACTGACCCAAACCTATTAGAATCAAAATTGGTGACGTCACTATAAAAGTAACGTCACCAGTAAAGTAAAGAGAATTTGCTGGTATTTTTTGTATTGACGACAAAGATATTTTTTGAATGGGGGAAAACAACTGCGCAAGCATTGGCTTAACACTCAGAAGGTTCTGGGAACGATCCTAGCTGCCGCCCATCATGACTGAGGTTTTTTCTGTTTTTCTTTGTCACACCAGGCAAATGCAAGGATGGTACCTACAAATTAGACCCTGGCCAAGTACCTTCAAACATTCTCCCCCACACTCTATCCTTAGTTAGTCATGGATCAGGTCGGGTCAGATGTACTCGAGTCACGGGTTGGATCGGGTTGAGCCTCAACCCGATCCGACCCGACCCACCTGATTAAAATATGGAACAGAAAATTATTAATGCTAAATTGATTAATTAACAGAAAATTTGTGCTTGCGTATTCCACTTAGGTGTACAATTGAAACAGTAAAGATGTTTTCATGCCTTTATTGTAATGTGATAGCGCATCTATTTTCGACTTACAAATTGCCTACACTAGTGACATTGAAGAGAACAGACCGCGTGGAAAAAAAAAGAGAATATTCTGACTTGGAGAACTAAAGAAAAAGAGCCAGAAAAGAACTACACCAATCACATTCTGAGACTTTACCTCGCTTCCTTTCAAGATCCCCAAGCGTCGTAGCAGTTGCTATGGTTACCTGTTGAGCTTTCGAAGATTTCATTCTATTGCAATAGATGGCTCTCCATCTTATAAAACTTTACCCAGGGGACCACATCATTGCATCTAAGGGGATAAGTGGAAGAATGTCTCTATGTAGACTTTGACACTCGTGATGTCGTTTAAAAGGAAATACATAAAAGAAAAGGACTGCTACAAATACGCATCTGTCTTTTATTGATGATAACTTTCCAGTAAAGTAGGTCTTCTACAATAAACTACGCATCCATAACTTATGAGATGTACATTAGAAAAGAAATAAAAGCAGTCTTTAAACGGGAAGACGTTAGATTCATTTATTACTTTATTTTGTATGAAGTCATTCTTCAATATATGCAATATGAACTCAAAGAGACAACAGGATCTTGAATATATATATATATATATATATATTATAGTGTATTAAAAGTACTGTTACTTTCCCTAAATTAAAATAAATTTAATTTATTGCCTTTAGAGTGCAGGAGGTATCGTTCAGGGCGTTACTTAAGGTACAAACCCGGCATTTACTTGCTAAAACTAAGGGAGCCCTGGAAAACCTCAGTGAGGATAGTCGGCTACGATGTTCGGACCTGCGTGCCTCTCCATTATCACCAGAAGTCGGCGACGTTGCAGCCTGAGCCACGAGCGCTGGGTGTTACTCTAAAAACGGTGACTTTTCGTACATGCTCCTCACAGTTATTATTAATTATCCTTATAGAATATAATTATAAGCATACATACAAGCACTTTCTCACCAAAGTTTCCTTTTACGTAGCCGCAATTTGACCGTAGGACGTCACTATTATTTATTTACCATTGTCCTAGTCTGCAAATAACATTGTGGTATTCGCAACGGACATTAAACAATCTCATTTAGAAATGTACTGCATTTTTTGTGTACTATGTACAACTATCAGCCTGTGCCTTAAATAATTGTTATGATTTTTTTTGTACCCGAGTGTACATTGGGAAAAATATCTATAACATAGATACCAACTTCCTTAGTGCCATTTAAAT
>JAGDQP010028980.1:0-23729 GCA_022664845.1 Lepisma saccharinum
TCAATGGTTTAGAGAAAGTGGTAGGGTGTTGGCTTAGCATTCAGGAGACTATGAGTTCAATACCAGAGGCCGATAATCCTGACTGAAAATTTTCCAAGTTGTACCTCAGTTACACCAGATAAATGCCAGGATAGTGCCTTCAACTTAGGCCCTGGTGCATCCTTTTCCCTCCACTATCCCAATCTGAGCAGTGTTTCTTTCAGAAGATTTCGTTCGGGGGGCTCGTGGGGGCTCATGAAAATTAAAATAATGTAAATTGACTCAAATGTACTAAAACATAAAATAGAAAATGCACTTAACAGTATGTTGTACTTCCTTAGTTAACTTCAAAATAACATGAACCATGTTTATAGAATGTGCTATTATATACGTATTTCAGTATACGTATGAGTAATACAAGTGTTGAGACTAATTCTTCCGGGGGTGTGGTTGATTGCTCCCGGGAGGGCATAGCCCCCCAAAAGCATGTCTGAAATAAACAGTTCAGCATTAGCTACGTTCCCCAATTTCTCTCGCGAAATACGGCATTATTGTTGCCTAAATAAAAAAAAACTTTATAATAAAAATAATAATAATAATTATTATTATTAGTACACGTCTGAGGGATGACATCCTTTTCAAGACTCTCTTCCTTGCAGAAGGAATGAGAAGGTTGTAGCCAGACATTTTGTCGTCTTGTAAAACTGAAAGAAACTGGAAAATAGTCAATATGACTTCGGGGCAGAACTCGACTCGCCTTGCCCTCCCAGCTTTATTTCAAAGTCAGCGACTGTAACCACTAGTCCATAGGCTATTATTATTGTTGCTACTACTGCTTTTTGAATGATAATAAGAAAACCTGAGATAAATTACACAAATAGCCCATTCGCCAGAGGTAGATATGAATATCACATATTATTTTCAGTTACCCTATAACATCTACTGACCAAATATACGTAGTTTTCTTCCTGAGAAAGGGAGGGTAAAGGAGCAAAATCCCCTCTTTGCCTTCTAAATTCCAAACGGTCATTTCTCCTCGCTGGTGTACGAGAAAGGCTTTTGATGTCATCTTATAGATAAAACTACAAAATATATTTCATAAAGAAAGCTTAGTTTAGCGTTTATATGCAACAAAAGTAGTAAAAAGTGTTTTTCCCTATGTTTCCCAAATTGTTTAAAGTACGAGGGATGTTTTGTTTCAACGTCTAGTACGGTATAAAGAGATAAACAAGAGTAACAGAAGAATGTCAACATATACAAAAGTTATGTAAATACATCTCCTACTTCCGCAATAAGTCTCACTCTCATTCATTGACTGGTCTAAACGAGTACTAGGTTATGTAGCCCCTCCTGAAGAAATTTTCTAGCTCGACTGCGCTCATAATACGGCGTGATCTGCTGTGTCTGTTACGGGAGAGCTACTAGCGTCCATCCGCAGCAGAGCTCAGCTAGTTTTCATTATCCTTTTCGCTCTTTCCTTCATCGTCTATTTTTTGACCAGTGTAGAAATCGAAGTAACATTAGTGTACAACGAGTTTTCATTTCCCACAGCGTTGCCTATTGTGCCATTGAGTTAGGAAAACAATTGAACGTTGGTATGCAATAGTACTAAAAATGATCTTTTCAATAGCATTTCCATTTCACCTGGCACACTAATTTCTAAAAAAAAATGCAAGCATTTGCGCACAATTTATACTTGAGGAAACCAAACTTCAGACCGAACCTTTTAGATTGGGAGTCGTATTTTCATGGTTGTTTATGCATAATTCATATCAAAGAATAAAATTTATACGAATGGAATCTTCATGTTTTAGTGTTTCAATTAGATTCATTTGTTTATCGTTTGTGTACGATATATTAGATAAAAACAAAATATTGCGCAAATACTCGTTCTACAGCCTCTTACAAGCAGAATGTTTTGCAACAATGCTTTTTGATTTCGCTGCACGTACAATATAAATTTGCCATCATTCATATAATGGTTTAAATAACCAAATATATATCAAATTGACAATGAAGAAATATGAAATATAAAAAGTTAAAAGGAACGAGAAAATACACTCATATATTTATACAATCAGTAACTTAAAACTTCTGCATCTTCAAGTTTCCAAGAATATCCACACCTGACGAAGAGTGTACAGCACTAGCAAAAATATATGAAATATAAGGATTTTAGTGCACATCTTCAAAAAGCGAATCAATATTCTCACTATCCTGAATTTTGATATAATATAATTGGATACTATCATGAAGAAACACTAATAAGACAATATATAACATTAATAGACTCATTTTTGGGCTATAAAATACCTTTTCATACATGAGAGATAAGATGGGTAAAGAAGATACAAAAAAAGAAGACTCCTTTCTATAGTGGCATCTTAGCACCCTAATGGAAAAAGAAAGAGAGAAAGACAAGTGTTCTTATAAGTTTTGCTATGTATAAATCTTAAAATTAAATTTGTAGTTTACTTTGAAATACTGTATATGCCATCCACTTATCAATAGAACACTTACAAGACTCTTTCGGTTATACTGAGACAGGTGTCTCATATATTTTACTAAGAGGCTTATTTCTAATGCAATTTACATTTGAGATACGTACCTTGCACTGGAAAATTCTACACTGATATTTAATTCTTTCCGGAGTGCATTGAACAGTACGGTATAGTTCGGAACCCACTTTACGAAAAACTGTAGGTCCCGTACTTAAAATACCACCAGTTTGTTTAGGGCGTTACTAACAATTCACTCACTCCAGAAATATTTAGTAACACAGTTTATGTACTGTAAATGACAAGATAAACGTATGTTTTCGGGCAGCATTAGAAAATAATAGAAGAGCGCAAGTTTTATATATGACTTGAAAATATATGTGACACAAAAATGTCATACTTAGTGTCACACACTTATTTCGTGTCCCTCCATTCTTTATTTCTGCATCCGTTTGCTTCCACAATTTCAGATATGAGCTGACAATGCTATTTCACTCGTTGAATAGCCTTTTGCAATGCTTCTGGTGTTTGCATCTCAAATATGTTTTCACGTTGTTAATAATAATAACCTTGGAAACACTCATTAGTTTATTAATGATTGACCCTAATTTGGGCAATTCTCTTTAAAAGAATATTCTTAAAACAGAAGAGAACGAAATAAAAATAAACGATTAATTTCTTTGTTTAGATAAATATTATATTTCCATGAATATACATTAAAACAGAAAAACATTTTGATTTACGATAAGGAGAAAATTGTAAATGCCAGTTTCTTTCTCTTAAAAGAAATTATCCATTAAACTTGAAGTTGATCTGTCAATTAAAGCACCATCTCTATACATGCGTTGTGGCTGTTTGTATAGCAGAACAATTTCTAATTTCTTTGTTCGATCAGTAACTTTCAGGATCAAACAATCAATTATTTGAAATTGCGTTCCTTTCGCTGAGTTACTAAAGTATCACTCCTAGGCCAACAGAAGAGTGGATAAGAGTTATACAATGGACTTGATTGATGATGTGAAGCAAACGCAGCCATGCCTCAGGACCTAGCTTACAGACATCAGACTGAAAAGCTCACAAATGCATACAATGTTCATTACTTTAGACAAATAATGATAATTATACAAGTATATTACCAGAGAAAAACATTATATATAAATATATAATTGAATGACACCTATATTATATAATATCAAACAACCAATTGTAAATTTTATCTTGATAAATACTCTAAGATTATTATAAAATTGAACAAATCTCATGAAATGGGTTATGGGAAGCTATTCAGGTAGCTCTAAACATCAGGAAATTTATTTCTGGGTAAAAATATAGGTTTGGTAGACGATTCCCTTTGCGCCTACCTAGCCAGTACATATATACCTAGGCATGTGTTTCCTATTTTACTGCATGAGGAAACTCCCTAAATGTAATTGATGATGAATATTACATGTGATTTCACAAACATATTCTTCGACTACTATCTTGAAAAGTTCCAGTTCTGGTTTCAGTCGCTATGACAGATCCAGTGCTATAAGTGCTATCGCCAATAGAGTTTCGAATCATATATTGATTCACTTAAAGTAGGTACCTGTATAAGATACGTTTACCACCAAAGGGGCAGAAGGTATTGAAACTGTTTCAAAAACACTAGTTATGACCGCATCTACCAAACTCATGAAGAATAAACGCTGGTTAGTTCAGCATCGATCGCGTAAAATTTCGATATTGGATGCTATTTGATCATTTGTCATATTAGGCATAATGTCACGAAATAGGTTAGCATTTACAAATAGGATGACTGTACCGTTTTCGCGCCTGAGAAAGGAATGAAGCCAGGGGCCTATTTCACCAACGTACTTTGCAACTTTTCACTTTGCACTTTACAGTTGTTGGTCAAGTTTCTGTTCCACGTACAACAAATTTTGTAAAGTGCAAAGAAAAATTTGTCAAGTGAAAAGTTGCAGAGAGTTAGCAAAAAATATGATGTTCTGTTTCACGAAAAGTTATAATGAGCAAAGTGCAAAGAAATAGAACGCAAAGTAGATGAAATTATTGCAAAGACACATCTGGCTTTTCAAACTGCATCAAATACTTGTGAACAAAGTTGTGTCCGTAATTGCAGTTACTCAATTGCTTGAAATTTGTCGGATTGCTTTTCTCATAAAGCACAAAGTTGAAAAAGTGACTTTGATATAATATTATTGAGGTTAGTTAATGATAAGACGGCAACTTCTAGGCCTCTATTCATCAAGCGATGAATCCAGTGATGAAGATGTACCGAGGAAAGGTTCAAGAACAATAATTTTCAATGGGCTAAATGAACTACAATTCAAGTAATGTTTTCGTATGACCAGTGAGCAAGCTGAATATATATTGGAGAACGTTGGTCCTGCATTGCAAAGACAGACGAAAAGAAGTAAAACGCTTTCACCTAACTAACAATTGCATGTACGTCTTGACTGGTTAGGAAACGGTGCCCAAATGCACGGTGTTGGGCAACTGTTTGCAGAGCAGTCATTGAGTAGTTAACAACAATTATGAATGTGGTGTTCCACAACATTGTACGATGGACTGAAAATGCAGCAGCTAACATTGCAAAAGCTATTCTACGGAAAGGAGAGTTTCCATTCCATCAGTTTGTGGTTGTTTGGATAGGATACTTATTAATATCGATGCTCCTTCTGAAGAGAAAGACACGTTGACAGTTATGAAAACCATTGCCTTAATACAATGATGATGTGCGGTCCCAAATTTACATTTCATTTGTGCTGTAGTGCTAGGAGACAGTGCTTATGGCTTGAAAGAATGGTTGATTCCTCCGTTACATAGAAATCCCGAGGATAACGTCGAGCAGAGATTTAACAGTGTCCATAAAAGAACAAGGGAAATAATAGAAAACAGATTCGGCATTCTGAAGGAAAGGTTTCCTAAATCACCTCAGATTAAGTGCCAAACAAACTGGTGCAGTAGTATTGGTGTGTGTTACATTGCATATTGTTGCATGCAGTGGGAGTAGGGATTGCTTAGAAAGCACGAACATGGATGACTCAGACGAGGGTGGGGACATACGAGCAGGAATTCCGCCAGGATTTAAGATTGGGGGGTGTAAAGTCAAAATTGGGAAGATGTAAGTGATTTTGCACGGTTTCTATCTATTTTTCACAGCAAAAAAATTATAGTTGGGAGTGTCGTCGAGACTTTGGGGGCTCTGGCGGAATCACTGCTTACGGTTCTTTTCCTTTATGTAAAAGCAGTCGAACCTGCAGACCATATAATGTGCGCCTGTTCCATTCCTCGTCGATATCGGGCGTGCTACAATCATATGTAGGAAGTCCGTGTAGGTGAAAGGATAAAAAAATACAGAAATAAAACTACTATTTCGAGGAATGGGTCGTTATTTTGTTCATGGAGTTGGAAGTACAATTCCAGAAACTACCGTAGTACTTTTAATCATCAATTTCGCCAGGTTTTCTCTCGCTGTTTTTTTTTTTACAAAATTCAGTCCTCTTATAAATACAGGGGTAACGGAAATAGTTGTGGTACGATCTTTTAAGTTGTCAATAACTTAAAAAAGATTAAACATCTGGTAAGAAAATCTTAACAGTAATAAAAATTTAAAATGAGAATCAAAGTGCAAAAGAAACAAAACAAATTGCTTGATAAATAAAAAAGTTAGTCACCTCAACTTCAGACAAACTTTGGTTCTGCCATCTGTTGTCCACAACAACAAACTTTTTCTTTACTGTCTCGGGGTGAAGTATTTTCTTGCATTCAAAGTAAAGCAATAATGAAATAAGAATTATTAGTTCGACAAATATGATATACTGAGAGCTACCACACATACTTCTAATAGTGTAACCTTTTTCCGTATGATTTCGTCCCTCTTCATACTTGTATCATACAAGTTAAGTCATTAATACTAAGACTTTGCAAGGGGGTCAATTGCAAAGTTTAAACTGCTAAGACCTCGTCTTGCAATCGTGAAACAAAAAAACTTTGCACTTTGCTAATGCTGCAAAGTAACAAGTGCAAAGTGAAAAGTTGCAAAGTATGTTGGTGGAATAGGCCCCTGGTTAAAACATATTTTTTGGGTTTATTGACAAAACAAGATCAGAGGTCTTTGTGTTGGATCTGCCTTCTTATACTTTGTTGTTGTATTTTTTTACACTTTTTATGTCAATAGGACACAGAATTCTTTCTTCTCGTTATGATAACTTGTAGCATACTTTTAGTCCGTCAAGTTTCTCCTTTTTTTCTGTCCCTCTTGGCATACAACTACTCCTGCACTCCATTAATGTCTATTAAATAATTCCGGGTTAATATTTTATACGCTGAGTGTATATTTTCTTTGTCCAAATTCATGAAGTTGATTAGATGGAAAGTAATTTGCACAATGATTAATTTAAACCACGCAGAATTATTTTTCAGCAATCCTAGATTAATGATGTTCGATCTTGTTTTCGTTAGAGATGTTAGTCCAATGAAGATGAAGATAACGATAGGTTTTCGACAACGTATTTTACCAATTAAAATTATCAACAGTAATTTAGCGTAATGTAACACTATGACACAAATAAGTTTCCTATTTACATTACATTGGTATACGTGTAGAAGTTAGCATTCATGTCCTTACAATATAACATATCACTTTCATTTTTAATAAATCTATGAATTCGGAGTTATCTAGCCTGCAATAAAAGAAGATATGTATCCCGCAAGTATGATTGTTTTTTGGCAAAATTTTAAAGGCCAGTATTTGTCCCTATTTTGGTTGAGAACTATTAAGTTAAAAATGTAAAACTGTTTGATCTCACAAGGGACCATGACGACGTTTGGCGTTTGATTTCTGAAAATGGTTAGTGCCACTCGATAGGGCATCCAAAGAAATCCAAGTTTATTTTATCTGCAGAATCTAAAAGGGGGAGAAATGACGTCAAAGGCATTGAAGACGCTTCAGACAACATACGGGGATCACCGAAAGTTCATCGCATCATTGGGAAGAGCTCCTAAAGAAACATCTAAACTAAACCTTAAGAAATTTGTAAATATTTGAAAGCAAAAATTAAAAGTGATCGCGTAGAGAAAGGTTCTACATATAATTGTATGCTCTTTTGTCATGCGGAACCATTAAGATTTTGTGGCATCGATTCAATAGCTGTTTTATCGAATGGTGTAATGATGTATCTTCAGCCATGGAATTCATTTTCTTGCTTACTGTTATGTGTTTGTTATGAAGCCTTCAAACTAGACTCTGATCAACTCTCTTTCCACAGCTTCTCTCCTACCGCATCTCAGCCTGATCGTAAAAAGAAAAGGAGTCGATGCATCTTCATTTGCGATTCTATAGCCTTCGTTACACTTTTGTCGTGCTCGAGCGAAAGCGCAATTTTAAGATGACGACATCTCTCTTCATCCCTATTTAAGTGCCGCAGTTTGTGTTCGTAGTTTAATGGATGCCCTATCCAATGGTGTTTTCGGAAATTAAATTCACCAAATTGTGATGGTCCCTTGTCACATTTTCTCTGTGCACATTGGTTCGGACTGCATTTGTTAGGGAGATGCAAATTGTGTCCTTTCAATGTCATGGTAATAATATATGCGTCGCAAGGTCTATGCAATTATTAGTTAACTGAAAATCTAGTTCTCACTGTCCATCCCCTCCGTTTCTGTCCATTAGTATGTATTCCAAATTGTTTAGTGCAAGCTACAACAATTTATACTTTAAAAAATCCACAACAATTTATGTTGGTCGATACTCCCTAGGTTGTTTGCGTATGTCATGTATTTACAATGTGTGTTTGTTTGTAGTGAAATGTATTTTCACGTTACTCCCTAAGCTAGCCAAAACTCGTTCTTTTCCTGATTGGTTCATTATAATTTTAATGTTATTTATTTACTTCTTTCCATTAGTTTTTTTAAATTAAATATTGTTTAATACAGTTTGTCTCGCAACACTAAAGTAAAAATTGAACTGCTGTTTATGCATTTAATAATTCTTTACTTAAACATTTATCTTAAATATATCTGAGAAATGAAAGTAATAGTTTAACAGTCTGTTCATTTGTTCACATTACACGCAACATTTTATATCGATTCTATAATTACCTATATTTCTGTATCTCTCACCTTATTTTCTTGATTCGAATTTCAAGCAAGGGTTTAGTATCTCATTGCTAAAATACTAGAGAAATTCATAACATCATTCAGGTCCTAAAAACTAAATTGGATTTTTGCAATGTTCTCTCGTGGAAGGAACACAGTGCAAATAATATTTCGGCTCAGTGACATAGATTTTACAGAACACATCACGGAGCATTTAGACGATTTGGTGGTGAGAGACTGTTCCTTGTGAGACAAAAGTTATTTGAACATATTTATTAAGTGCTTTTGCGAGTTCGTAATGCAGTTGCAGCAATGAGAAATATATCTGAATTTGAAACTGACATGTATAGGTCAGTCGGAACGTTTCATAGTTTTCGATCTGCAGGGACGATTGACGAAGAATTACCGAGCTTTACGAGCTTCAATCTCCATGCATCATAAGTATATATTCTAGCGCTGGAAGGCACCATATCCTTGCGAGGTTGAAAGCGTTACTTTAATATACCTTCGCAAAATCTAGCTATATGTGCTTTCTATGGTGATGGGCACTTTCCCGTGGTGAATATCTTTTGCGTTCAGGGAAAGATTAACTTCTTGTTGCCATAACAAACTAGAGCTGCAGGCTATTCTGGCCAGTGCGAGATAGCGTTGAGCGTGGCGAAAGAGAAAGTCTGCTTTCATCGACGTCACCCCACACAGCACAAGGACGTCCATAGGAAATCCACAGGACGTCCTAAGTAGATAACTGACGGCCATGGAAGTCCCTGGAAGTTCCCGAAAAGGGACCATATCACAAGAATCCAATGGAACGTTGGAGGGAATCCCGAAAAATATTTATGTGAAGCTTACGGGAGGAATTTGGGCAACCTCTTGGACATTTTAGGGCTCTCTTTGTTACACTTTGTGGGAAGTCCGCAGGACATCACAGTAACTGATTTGTGAGATTTCAGCTGGATTTTAACTTAACGGACAATATATGAATCAAGTAAGGGTGCAGGAGTGGCAAAGCTGAAACCGGGCTACTTTTGGTGACCCGTCTGTGAACTGAAAATTTTTAGAGTTCACAGACGGGTCACCAAAAGCAGCCCAGTTTCAGCTCTGTAAAGCATCCAGTCCATGTCACCTCTGAAAGAAACAATGTTCAAATGCAAGGGAATAATTAAAACTACTTTGCCCTCCGGATCCCAAGCGTAGTCCAAAACCTGACTCGTTTCAGATTTAGTGAGAAGGGGTGATAATGCCATTTTTGACCTCCTTGAAGGAGGAAAAACGAGAATATTAAGTACAAAATATCTCAAAGCCGACTTCTTTGGAGGCTATAAAAGTTACTCATCTTACGAAAAGATTATGGAATACTGTAACTAATAAGTCACTCTACATGCTTGTTTCAATATCCCGTTTACTTCCATTCTCCACTAACATGTTCTTGCTATTATTACTTTTTAAAAAAATGCAGCTGCAACAGGTTTCTTTGAGGATTACCGTACTGTGGTCCCCCATCCCCAATCAGCTCCAAAAGTGGGATTGCCAACACCGATCAATTTCTTTAATGTGTACTACCATGTGAATAAAATTACACTACTTGCAATATTTCTTCACGAAACTGCACACTAGACCAATAGAATCAATTAATAAACATTCATACTTTTTTGATAACTATCGGCTATTTTTAAGGTTAGGTTATATTTGATTACATTACGGTCTACTTACGTTCATGGTATTTTTGTTAGGATAGGTTACATGGCATTGGCCCCCCGATATTAAAATTAACCCGACCAATCAATACTACCTTCTGTTTCAATGTAACACGTACAGGCAAGGTGCTGTAGATTACATACAGCAATATTGTAGAATGACAGATTGATTCAATTCTAAAAATCTAAACTGCAATGTACTTTCGTGACGTGCCCTCAGTTCAGGAATCATTTTAAAACAAAAATTAATGGAAAAGCCCCTGGGCCTACCTTGGTAAACACTGATGAGTGGTAAGCCTTTGCACTCAAGAGTTCCCGGCCTAAATTACAACTGGGGACAGAAATGGTTAGAAACCAACGTTAAATTGTAGATCCCACATGTTCATCCGATGGAAAGCAATGACAAAATACCGTTCATTCAACTGCACAGAGATGTCTTCGGGCAGAACACCCATCACCAGCATCATAAAACTTTAAAAGGAATGACCTCAAATCTATAGCGAGGAATCCTGCTGAAAGTAGTGGGAAAGAACAAATAAAACATTGCCAAATGTGAAATTTAATGTTTTGACGAGGGGCACAAACCCCCATGCCAAAGACGCGAAAGCAGTTAGCCCTTGTGTAGTACGCAATGCAATTTTTAATTCCGTGATTTTCATTGTTTATCTGGCTTAACTCAGAGGATACTGTCACATAAATTACATTACGAAAACCACAAATAATAATTAATTTCGATTAATATTCCGAATCGTGTTCCCATCATCAATTTATAAAGTTTTTAAAAATTAGGTTAGGATAAATTTGGTTATGGATATTTTTAGCTTATGTCGAGTCATAGGTTCATC
Source organism: Lepisma saccharinum (assembly GCA_022664845.1). Classification (NCBI taxonomy): domain Eukaryota; kingdom Metazoa; phylum Arthropoda; class Insecta; order Zygentoma; family Lepismatidae; genus Lepisma; species Lepisma saccharinum. Next base: position 11,119 of record JAGDQP010028980.1, read on the forward strand.
AATCGTAATTACGGTGTTGTTACGCGGTACATTTTCATTCACCATTGATGTTTTACTAAAATAAACAAGGGGAGTATGTCCAGGGAGCGATAGCGAACGAAGACGGGTTAGAAAAAGCCTGGTTAGATATTTTTTTATTATACGCTTTGCAAATCAACTTTAACAGACACGATTCCAAAAGGAATACTCGACGTATAGTGAAGAGAGGCCTGGTTAGATTAGGCTAGGTTACTATAGGTTAATTAGTTCTTCATGTAAATATACCTATTATTCGCTATTTCTTCCCCGCCCCTGTTCTCTTTCCCTTATTTTATCCTGTGTATAAATTAAGTTCTAGTGGGTTATGTTAGAAAAGTCAGTTTTTTCTAACCCAATCTAACCCACACGAGTTTAATTTATAAACAGGATAAAATAAGGCAAAGCGAACTGGGGCCAGAAATAGCGAATATTAGGTACATTTTCAAATAAACAAACCTACCCTAACCTAATCAGGAGTTCGGTTATTTTTTTACGCGTTTTCATATGACGATCCCCTAGCGGAAGGTCCCATGTATATCTACGTCTTTCACCCTTATTACACTGCTTAATAACTCCAAAACTTATTCTAATTTGTGTTTTAGCACTGCTACACTCTTTTCAACATTCTTGCACATTTTCCTTTCTTTGGAATAGAGATTTTCCAGGTTTTTACGCAGTCACACAAGATAAATGCCGGGATATCACCTCAACGAGGGAATTTTAAGTAGCTCTGTGCATTCTAATGGGTTTAGTGCAAGAACCCCTTGCAATCAAAAAAATAAATTGTAATAACTCTAGAAGTATGAATGAGAAGGAGAAACTGAAAACAGTTTTAGTGTCAGAGTCCCCGGGAGTTCTCAACCTCAAATATTGGTGGTCCTCCGTGAAGTTTTGGGTTTGACTCCCCCCCCCCGTCCCTATTAAAAACAGTATTGGGTAGAAGAAAAGGAGAAAAAGATTTGGGTTCAGCGAGCTTCAAAATGGAAGCAAAGAACAACTTGGAGTGGCAGTTCTAGGTCGCTGGATAGCAAAAGCTAAAATAAGGGACCTTATATTCTGCTCTTGTCTGTCCGTCTGTCTGTTGCAAGAAATTATATTTCAGGAACCAGAAGACGTAGGACGCAGGACGTTTATTAGGAATGGCTAGTTTACTTTTTGGATTAGTCAACCCCATAGGGCGAAACGGGGGATTGGGGTACAACTCAGACTCTTATATATGTGGAACTAGAAGACTTAAGGACTTGCTTGACATGTCACTGGATAGCCCTCGTCAGTTGGTTAGGAATGGTTCTCCTACTTTTTTGATTAGACACCCCTATAGGGTGAAACGGGTAATTCGGGTACAACTTAGACGCTTATATCTCAGGAACTAGAAGTCGTAGGGATTTGGTTAAGGTGTTATTGGAAAAGTCTCGTCAATTCATTAGAAGTAGGTGTCTTACTTTTTGATTTAAAATCTCCCAGGGGTGAAACGGGGGTGGCAAAGCTATACAATTCCACATCCGTCCATCGATGTACACCAAATTAAGAATTGTGTTCGTTGGGCACTGGGCAAGGTCGCAAAGGTATTCCGGGTCGGGCGTTGCAATCAGTGTTGCCAATTTTTTTTAAATTTCAAGTTCCTTCTATACACTTGGACCTACCCACACCAAACTTGGCATTAACATTATTGGGAACAATGTAACAACACTGTGAATGTCCCCGTCCCTAAGAACCCGAGTTTTCATTGTTGCCAACCTATTTAATAAAATATTATGTGTTTCAGATGCTATCAAGGGACCGGAGCCTTCGCGATTGTTAATTGATCACAACGCTAACTTGTTTAATTTGAGTAGTAAAAACAGGCCTGAGGGGAAATAAAAAACTACTAAATCTACTACAAGATTGAAAGTAACATAATAATAATAAAAAATATTTTTGCTAATCAATCCTTAAATAATAGAGGTGCGAGGGGTAAAAGTAAGAAAAGGTGGTTTAACGCTGTGTTTTTTAGTTTTTCGAAACCCCGGTGGTGGCGGAAGCGTATAATCTATCGGATGACGCAATACGTAAAGAAGAAAAGTAGTGCAAGAAGAAAGAGGAGGAAATACGGAAACGCACAAAATATATTATCAGATATAAAATGTACACATTAATTCCCTTCCTCACGGTTTTTGGGAATTTGAAAACTAGCATCTCTTGCCAGCTCCCGTAGTCTAGTAAATCCATTCACTGGAATTTGAATTGATTTTATGGCGTTCAGGCAATGTGGTTCGGGTCAGGATAGAGTAAGGGCAATGATAAGGAAGGTATCGACCAGGGCCTTTCTTAAGGTACCATCTCGACATTTGTTTAGTGAGACTGAGGAAAACCCTGGAAAATGTGTCATGATGGTCGCTTGCCATTTTGACAATCTTTCCATTTCTTTATTAAATGAATTCCATCGCCTTAGTTCAGCCTGTAGTTCGTCTGACTTGGAAACGGGCGACCCGTGTTGATATCCCGACCAGGACCCTGTAGAATTTGCTGTAGAGCTCTAATGCCTGGCAGCGTGAGATGTATCCTGCTTCCTATTGAGTACTAGAATCTTCATTATGCTCCTGGGTAAGGTATACAGGGTGATTCGCGACGAAGCGGCCATACTGCGGCAAGTAATTCCTCACATCATAAGAAAAAAGTTCCGTTGAAAAAGTTTCGAAATGAACATAGTTTCGGAGCTATAGACTCTCAGAGTTACGGCGGCATCGTCAAATATGACGTCTTATCTCGACACATAATTATCTAAGCGGTATCGGTTTAACAAATCACATTTGAAGTAGTACCCAATACACTTATTTAAGTAATGTTTATGATTGGCCAATGCATCTTGGTGGCTATTTCTTTGCTTTCCCTTTCAAACCATTTAATTTAATGACAAAATTTCTTGAATGGATAGATTGGGTACTCCTTCGAGTGTGATTTGTTAAACCGACACCGCTTGGGTCATTATGTGTCGAGATATGACGTTATTTGTGACGATGCCGCGTTAACATTGAGAGCCCGTAGCTCCGAAACAATGCACATAACGAATATTTCTCCAAGGAACTTAATTCTTGTTATGATGTGAGGAATCACTCACCACAGTATGGCCGCTTCATCGTGAATCACCCTGTATACAAATTATGAGGTAGCGCCCCTTGCAACGAATAGTCTGCCTCTTTGAGGCGCGACGCCACATATGAGAAAAGTGAGTCGTAACGTAAAAAAATACAATAGCTTTACCTCAACAATCGCTTAGTCTTCTACGGCGTTGAAGATTTTCCAACGATAAAGAAAAAGATTGAACATTTATGTTCCTACAATAGTCATGTAATGCATCGTGTTTTATCAATTGCCGGGAAAGCAATCAAATAAATGGCATACTTTAAGTTGAACGAGAGTATTGGAGAAAAATCCAAAGAAATGGTATCATTGAATTTTATTTATGTCATGTAGTCATCTTAGGTTCAGGCCTGGATAGGGTGAGGAAAAGGATGTTGGAAGGTAGTCGGCCAAGACCTGTTTGTAAGTACCATTCCAGCATTTGCTTGGTGCGAATTGAATCAAAAGGAATAATATAAGTTCTTGTCAAGTTCACTTGTTGTATTATTATTGATAGCAGTGGCCTAGCAAAGGAGGTACTCTGGGGCGTCCCCTTAAAAGGGAGAATTATTTTGCGCTAATATTTTGAGTGCTTTTAACACTGGCTTTAATTCACCATATGTCAGAAATAAGCAATGTTAGAATATATTTTCGTACATTAAATGTGTCTCACATATTGAAACCAAAGCTTTAGTACATTTTATATAGATTTACTACATTTAGAAACTTGACAACGTGTTAAATCCTGCTTTAAATATGAATGCAAAGTATCATTATAAAGAATTTATCCACCAGGAAGAAACAAAGAAACAGAGACAGTGAGTGTTTGTGTTTGTTTGCACATTCGAACTACACAATCATGTCGTATTTTACAATTTGAAATGCCATTCCCAGCAAACCGAACGGTTTGTAATTTTGTGCCGATCAGCGAAAAAAAACAACCGATATCTTGAAATGAAGCAGAAATTAACGAAGTCTTTCCTCGCAAATTCCTTTCAAATGCAAATTGATTGTAACGTATTATATCGGCATTGGTCTGCTGAAACTGAATAAAGCCCGGAAAATCTAAATCGGTAAGGATTCAGTAGGACTCAAACCTATACGCCTCGCCAGTTTCGAACCCGCGTACCTACTCAATGCTGATCCAAATCCGGCGACGATACTGCCTGGGTAGTTCTTAGCGTCTTCGTGTAAACGCAAGTGAATACGGAAATATACAGTCTTTGGCCTATCCATTTTTCTTAAATCTCAGTAACTACAAAACAGACAGATATGAGCCATACATCATTGGGTTCCTCATGGTCTGAAGCTTAGGGAACAACTATGACTAAATCTAAAACTGGTAGGTACTTTCCATAGCTTAGCATTCTCGTTTGTAAAAATTGACGGTATGGTATTTTCTTTTTGAATGTGCGTTTGATATTATACGGTGGCGCTATGGTTTTGTTTATAAAATTATTATGTAGCTTGTTTGATTATTTTTTAATTTTATTATGAAATATTTTCTGCCTGCATTGCAAAGTGCGGTAGAACATACAGATGATCCCCTGAAAGTGACAGCTTATATTATTCCTTTTGATTCATTTCACCTTATTTCTCGGTCACATCAGGCTTATTCTAGGATGGTACCTTCAGTAAGGCAAGGGCCCATTCCTTAACACATTCATTTTTTACTCTATTCCTTCCTGTGCCAAAGTTGTTTAAAGCCCATCAATAAACAATTCAAAATTCAGATTTCTAAACAAAAATTGAACTGAAAGATTCTCCACATTATAAATACTTTGCCTACGAACATCAGCCATTATATAGAATGCCTGATTTAATACAGTGCCGGTGATATGTACAGTTAGTGACAAAAGCTCTTCCCTTTTCGTAAAATTTATTTAGCGAAGTCCTTGGATAGAACGGTAATGAAATGGATGAACTGATTTGAGTAAAGTTTCCACTAACCTAAAAGAACATAACTTTCTGTAAATTACACAAAACAGGACATAAATGGGTTGATCCATTTTAAAGTTATTCAAAAAGATATATTGCCATGGCTCAAGAATTCTTTTCGCTGACTGTAGATGAATAATACAAAACCCGACTGAAGCGAAATGTCTCTAAAATGTGTTATTCAACACGAACACTCGCCACGCTCATTGTTCATAGGACTATTCGTAGAATATCGAAAATTATATGGCATTACAAGATAATTAATAAATGAGAAAACATAGACCCGGGTTCAAACCCCGGGGCGTCCATGCTGACTGAAGTTTTCCCTGTTTTCCTTTGGTCACACCAGGCAGATGTTACTATAGTTCCTTCACTAAGGACAGGACCGATTCCTTCGCACATCCTTTCCCCTGCTCTCTGACAGCCGTGGCCTGAGATGCTTAAAGGCCATAAATAAAGTTGAAGGTCTAATTTTAGAGTTAGAAAATATAACAATAATCCACTAAGTCAGCGATAAAGAAAAAGTTTTATATTTGTCACAATACACCTTAGGTGCGTTCACAGTATTCACGCATAGATAAAACTGTAAAGCATTTTCCAGAACTGGAATGCTAAAAAATAAATGTAACAAGGAAGTCGATTAAATCCTCTTACAACTATTAAAATATTCTATACATCTGGAAAACAAAACACATTTGAATCACGCGCGTTGTTTTATCACATCTGATTCACTGTAGTCTTCCCACATATAACGTCATACAAACTTGCCCTGGATTCATGCGGGTGTGCAGAAGTAGTGAGTATACCGTTCTCCTGGATACCTTGGACGGTAAAGGGTCGAGCACAGGACTGAAAACCCTACTTCACTTCATGCAATATAGGTCGAGAATGTATGGATCACTACTTCCAGGTTCCCATGCACCGTTTGTGGCACGATCGCAATTCTTAGTGGATATTTTACCTCTTTTCAACCTTACCACGTGAAAGTGTTCTCATTTAATTGCCAAAAAATGTAACGATTGCGTATTAATAATAATAATGCAGAATCATATGGGCAGAATGTACATTATGATGCTTAAATTAGAAAAGTACGTTAATTTTCAGTTTTCGTCGTGAATTATGTTAACAAAGGATGGTACCTTGAATACAGATCTTGACTCCTATCCTCCTATTCGTTTTCCAACAACAATGCCAAGAAATTGGACATCACAGCCGTTCCCCTTAAGGTGTTGTATAGGTCGGAAATTCACTTGAACTTATTTATAACTTCAGGGCATCTTTGGATCAGGTCGGGATAAAGTAATTGGGCTTCTAAGGATTGGACCTACACATTTTGTTAAAGGAGATCTGCATCACTCCGTTCAATAGACTGCGCCGGGACATGAACCCCTGACCACGCACACATACCATCCCGGGGTTAATGATTCTTCGATAATCTCCTCTCACATTATATCTGATAGTTCAGCAGTGCAATAACTTCATACTTGACATAAACGATGAAATCGAGCAAATTCTGTGAAAATGTTCTATTTTAGTAACTGATGATACCTAAAACGATGATGATCCTTTATTTGAAAGTAATACCTCATATTGAAAAATAATGAATATTGGAGATATAAAAGTGCTATGACCTACATTAAGGAAACAACGCACCGAACAGCTGTTACTCAATCGGTAGAGTTTGCATTGCAATCGGAAGCTCCTGGGAACGATCCTAGCGGCTGCCTAGCCTGTAGGAAAATCTTTGAGGTTTTAGTTTCACACCAACCAAATGCTGGGGTGGTACAGTAAGGGACAAAAGTCTTGACGCATGTCTTAAGACAATATTTCCCAAACTAGCATAGATGTCAATCCCTGGTATGACATATCTTAACGAAAATTTAAATTACGATTACTATACCTTCCACTGGGTATAGAAAAATCTCGCTCCACGATAAAACGATGGAACTTTGAATCTTGATGTGATTTTAAAACAGAATTTTCCGATGGAAAACGATATTTTTTTTTTCTTTTAATTTTCACCCTTGCAGAACTACCTATCAGGACAATATTTTGTACCTAAACACGTGATATGAATGTGCAAATCTCGGCATGTTAACAAATATTTATAGTATTTCAATAGGTATACTTGTTTTTTTTTAAAAAAAGAAAAGAAAAGTTTGTCAGTTCTGAGTGCCGGCCATCGTGAATAGGTTTACCTTGGGTTTCTCTCGGTCACACCAGACAAATGCTGGGATGGTAACCTTGAATAAGACCACACTGGTAAAAGTTAATTTTCTCGAAAGTGAACTAAATGATACTTTCTTTCATTTGAAGTACTTTTTTCATATTTGAGTACCTTCTTCTCATTTCCTAACGAAAATGCGTAACAGTAAACAAGCAAACATTTTTGGTTTCTTATTTAAAATATTTCATTTTCCTCAAATTTGAGAAACAAATAGGACTAGTCCTTTGTTTCCAGAAACATAAATATTATAGTGTATACATCAAGAATAAAGCTTTAAAATATTTTGTTGTTTCCCTCATGATCAACAACGGAAAATAATGAAATCAGTTGTAGGGAGGTTTTAGGTCCCTTGACAGCAAAAGCAAAAATAATGGACTTTATATCCTGATTATGTCTGTCTGTCCGTCACAAAAAATTATATCTCAGGAACTAGAAGACGTAGGAAGTTGGTTGAGGTGTCATTCGAAAGGTCTCGTTAATTCATTAGGAATTGCTATCTTTCTTTTTCGATTCGACAGACCATAGGGAGTGAACATGCAATTCAATACTCTTATGTCTCAGGAACCAGAAAATGTAGGAACTTGGTTGAGGCTTCATTCGAAAGTTCTCTTAAATTTATTAGGAATGGCTATCTTACTTTTTCGTTTCGACACACCACAGAAGGTGAAATTTAGTGAAAGTGCAACTTAGACTGTCATATCTCAAGAACCAGAAGATAGGAAATTGTTTGAGGTGTTATTCGAAAGATTTCGTCAATTCATTACGAATGGTTACTTTATTTTATTGATTCGACACACCCCAGAGGGTGTAACGGGAGTGGGAGTGAAAATTAAAGAACGCTATACAATTCCATATGTGGCTTTTAAGTTCCACCAAGTTTTGCCCATATGTTTTTTGGGCAAATGTCCAGATCGAAAACGTATTGCATCTCAGTTGTAGAACAAACTTGTGGGTCCTCCCGTCCCTAAACACCATAGTTGTTAGTGTTGACAATCTATTTTATAAGAAGGAATGTCTATGTGTCTGAGATGCTATCAAGCGACCGAAGCCCTCGCGATTGTTAATAGGATCGCAGCGCTAACTTGTTTTACTTTAAATTTGATTTGCTCAATGATATGATGTGACCTTTTTCGGTGAAATGATATTAGCATGATAGAAACAGAACTGGGTGTGAATTCAAATATTTGCAATGAGAGACTATAATACATTTGTGTGTAAGTTATTGATTGAAAATGACGAACTGAGATACTATATTGCCTTGAAACGTAATTCGTAACCACATTATGCTGTTCTTGTTTCATAATTTTCTTGTAACTCTTATATAAACAGTCAGTACGTTTACTGTATGTTCGCTTATTTTACCAAGCGTCGAGTGAATTACCAGTGATACGACCTTGTATTCGGGACTGATTCACCTTCCAAGAAACGGTTATAGAAAGGTTTATTTGTGTTTCTGGTGGACATGTATCCAACAATAATAATTTTCTCAGTCTAGAGGAAGCCGAGATTGTGGCGTGAGTTTCATTTTAGGAGGGTGTAAAGTAAGTAACGAGGGAGTAAGTAACTTTTTATTGCGTTCTATTGATTCTTAGCCGTAAAAAAATTAAAGTTGCTTGTGTGCTCGAGAATTTGGAGGTGTCACACCCTCCCGTTGGGAACGGGGGTCTGGCAGAATCACTGACAGGTTGTTAAGAACAACAGTACCGCGTTGAGTAAACTTACACTTACGGACATATTTAAGGTATCGGTTCAGGGGTACAAACACCCTCTACAGTCAGGATTGTAAGCAGAATTAGAATACTTTTAAGTGTAATTGTACATATTTAATACACATTTTATATATGTGTATTTTATATCCATACACAGGGTGCGAAATCATGGAGGAGATGGGACATTTAACTCCGTCAAGAGATATTAAACACTTTCGAGATTTCTAGCTTTATTTTTAGTATTTACTTTTATTTATTTATTTTTGTTGTTGTTGTTGGGGTGCTCGAGAATTTGGGGATGACACCACCACTGAAATTGTGTGACAGAATCCAAGTTGCACTGCTTTGAGTAACTTCTCGTACTACATTAGAAAAATGCAAAGTGCAAAGATAATTCTTACGCGTTGTTACTAAAGTTCTGAACTACAAACCATCGCTTTATTTTCGATAGAAAGTAATTACGTATGTAAGGATTTTATCATGGTTTCGAAAGTGATCAGAGTGTCGGGGTTGAAATTTGACATTTTGCGTTTTATAGATTGCTTTCTGAAGTTTTAAAACTTTTTCCAGGCATATTGTTTTCGCATCAACAGGCGTGCAACACACAGCCCCGTGGCAACTAGGAATGTCCCGGATTTCCGATAGGTAACCGGGAGGCACGCGAATTCGAGCCCGCTTGCGGCTACCCTCACTGAGGGGTTGCAGAGTTTTCATCAGACTCACAATATGAATACCGGGGTGGTACTTCAATGTACTAGATTCTACCTTCCCCATCCTTGCACCGGAAAACTGATCGTCGAGGGACGTCTTCTCTCAGACGTAACTGAGTTATGACAAAATTGTCTATTCAGTCCATAAAAGGAAATTGGGGAGCAAACCAGATTATGGTAAGAACAGAACAGAGTAATCTATCCTACACCTCCTAATTTAGTTTAACAGAACCAACTTTAAATAATTTCAGCTAATCTAACGCAAATAATGTGTAGCAAATCTAAAAATCAAGAAATTGAATGAAGAATTCGCGGTCATGAAAGGCATGCCTACTCTAATATGGAATACAGCTGTTTTTTTCTTTTCTTTAAAAAAAAACTAAAGGATGTAGAAAAAATCAACTATGTATCTGCATGGGGTGTCTTGATGAGTACGTTTCCACGAAATAAGCTGAAGCATTTTAATTCTGTTACAAAACACTACATTTCTTATGCTACAAATGCTGAACCCAGATCTCCCAGTTGCCTGCCTAGTGCTCTACAATTAAGCTACTACAGCCACGACCAAGTTCTATGTACTTGAGTATTCCTTATGCTTCAGCTGAGTGGGAAGTAAAGACAATCGACTACAAATGGGGACTTTTAATACAAAAATACATACATGAAAACATCCAATGACAACCAAACACTGGCGGACCTAGGGCCAAGTTTCGGTGGCTGCGATTCGGTGGAAAGTATGAAGGATTGAGGTCCGACAGTTCTTTTATTTATCAATTTGAAGTTGTCCTTTGAATTAATAAAAATCCAGTATATTGTAATATTACATATCGCAGACATATCACTTATTCTATGTGTTTCATCAAGTTTCGTTAAGAATCAAACGAATCCAATGGTTTTCAAAACGCTTTAATCTTCTTAACAAAAACTGATGAAACCTACCAATTGTCTCTTCACATGTGTACGAGTTAAAATATTTGACAAAATGATATCGAAAAGCTCAGTACTTTACGTCATAAGAAAGAAGGCTAACTCGTACTTTTGTCCTTTGATCCCCATACATTTCTTTATTATTAATGCTAATGTTAGTCAGGTCATGCACATGGGAAAAACACTGTTTATGCAACTAGTGCTAAAACTCTCATTATTTTTTCATCGATGCTTTTATCACAGGTCCTCATTATTCACATTAAGTAGTTCACTCACTATTATTACACACGAATTCATAAATAAAGGGAAATATTTGTTTACCGTTTATAACATTACTTGTGTACTAGCGCGTACACATTTGTGTACTAGCGCGTCTATGAATCGGGTGGCCCCGGTTGAAATATCGGCCAAGAAACTGGATACCTTTTTCCAGTGCTTTAATCCTTGTAGCTATGAGGTACACTCAGCCTCGTATGAAATTGAGGACAAGAGTGTCGTTGGTTTTCCTGGGCACATTGGGAGGTTAAGACGGTCGAGTGTGGGACGGACCACTCTACCTCATCTCGTTTCATGCGTAGAAAATATGTGGATTACTACCTCCACATCCTCCATTCTCTGTACACAGTGCGTGCGCATCTTATAGGGGATTATAACGTTGTCTTTCTATCTTTTACTGTCACAGTTTAAAGTAAAGCTCTTTTAGTAATGACAGCAAGTATCTTCTGCGTCACTCTCACCGCGATTTATTTTTGTTGTTGTTGTAAAAGTGCTTATACTAATGAAGATTTCGGGAAAGGCTATTGCCCCCACCGCCAGCGTCTGAGTCCGCTACTGAAGCCAAAATGATTGATGAAATAATTAGAATATGTAAAATGACACTGAGATCGTTTCGAAGACTAAATTTGTTTTCAATACCAAGCTACAAATGTGTCTCAAGCGTAAAGTGTAAAATGAATCTATCTTTCTTGTGTCTTTCCTGTACGGCTGAAGACATGGACATTGAATGCCCAAACGACTCCACAGATAAGCCTTATTAAAGGTACCATCCCAGCATTTGCCTCTTGTGACCGAGGGAAACCAGGGAAAACCTCAGTCAGGATGTCCTGACCCGGTTTGAACCCGCGCTCTCCCTATTTCTAAGCAAAAGCTGTACCACTGAGCCACGGCAACTGGGTATAAATTATTTTGAAAAATAATATGCAGGAAAAGTTATAAAATGGTTTTACACCCCTCAATTTTTCATTTATCGCTTCCTGATACCGTCATGTTTCGAAGTACTGACATGAAGCATAAAGGTTGGTACGACTGGACATAGAAAGGTTTCATAATGATAGTATGAAAAATTCGTATATGGGTCCTGCAATGGTAAAAGAGTAAAGGGGATTCACATTGACTATTGCATGAATAGCGAGGAAAAAAATGATTTTCTAAAATTGAAATAAATAGCGTTGATAACGATAATTTATAAGTCTAATATACGCTTTTACATATAATTATACATAATAATCAATGGTAGGTCCCACAAACATAGAACCTGTCAAAGATTCCACAATGGTAAACGGATGTAAATATATATATCCGTTTTCAAACACTATTATAAGAACGAGAGGAAATACGAAAAGATGCTCAAACACGTCCTTTTTTCCTTTTTCTAAAAATCTACAAAAGCCCACCAATTCCGAAGCAGGAGTCAGGCAGCTGTTATGCAAAACATTTTAAATGACCATGAGGTCCACTAATATCGTAAAGTAATACTATGTATTTTTCTAGTTACATGATACCCTGATATTGACATTAGAGGTTTAAATGTAATATCATTATGCTGAAAGTGTGTACGATTTAGGAAGATTTTGCTCAGTTATAAATCTCCAAGTATCTAGAGATCGGTTAGACCTGTTAGCCGAATTTATGTATTAAAAAGAAGCCTAGAGTTTTCTAGTTTGTATTATACTACTACGCTGTATATTTCAGACGATGGAGGTC
>JAGDQP010028981.1:0-19687 GCA_022664845.1 Lepisma saccharinum
GAACGCCCACCGAAATCAGAAAATAAGTCTTAAAATGAATTTAAGTAAAATAACAGTAATGTACAATCAACATGCTGTAAAGAAGTAAATATTGATTCACGAAGAGACAATAGGCATAGTTAATGAGTATGTTTACCCAGAGCAGCTCAAACCAACCGAAGCTAAGTTGACGGATGAAATAAATAGAAAATGCAAAATGGCTTGGAGCTCGCTTGGAAGATCACATTTTATTTTCAAGAGCAAACTACCAATGTGTCTCAAGAGTAAAGTTACCTGTGTTATCAAACCATTAAAGTTATCAATGTCTCTTACCTGTGACGATGTTCGACTGTGAAACTTGGACATCGAATGCGCAAACGACTCTAAGATAAAGACTCACACAAAGAGTTATGATGAGATGCATGATAGGAACAACTATGGACGACTAATGTATTACATTGGATTCCCAAAGGAAAAACAAATGTCCGAGACGACGTCCAAATGCAAGATGGGTAGATGAAATGAAACGTTTTTCAGGAGCTACAATGATGAGGATTGCAGCTGAGCGAGATATGTGGAAAGAAAAGGGGGGTGCCTTTATCCAGCAGTGGATAGAAAACAGCTTAATATGATAATGGTTCCTTAAATTACGCTTCATATGTGCCTTTCCAAGTTAATTAAATAAAAAGTGTACTTAAAAGCTAACAGAATTAAATTAACTACATTTATCATGTTTTCATTCCCACGTTGAAAACAGTTTGAATTTTAAATTATATTTCAACGAATATTTTATTTCGTTCGTATTGCTTTAATGTGACGTGTTTTCAATTTCCCTTTTCTACATGATATAGATTTCGCTTCTGATGCGTTTTTCTAAGGCGATATATTACACTTATTGAGAAATACAAATTTAATAATAGGGTCTTTTTGAAACGTACAAAATAATACCGTTTTTAGAATGAAATTTCACTGCTGTGTCCATGATTGTTTAGATAATCACATTTTTAGAATCGTTTATTAGTGTTTGTTGTAATGGTATTTTCATTTATTTCGCCTTAATTACTATGGCGGGGTTAAAGTCTGTATACTTTCCTTCCACTCAAACATAAATATACATACCAAGCTATTATTATTAGTGCACATAATATAACAACATAATAACACATAGCAGGTAATTATACTTAGGAAAAGAAACACACGCGAACGCAACATTACCATATAAATAGTACAGTATACTCGCTGCTGTAGCCTGGTGGTAGCTTATGTGCACATCCCCGACTGGACTCACTTGTTTAGGAGTGGGCGTTCTGACTGGTAGACTTTGTGAACGTTTTCCCAAGTTTTATTTTTTCATTATGTTTGTTCAATATCGATTTAATATAAGTATTAGACTGCAAAAAATTAAAGTATTAATTGTGTACTTTGGTAGGGTTTGTATTTTCTAACCTGTGGGGATCCTGATCATTTGGTGGGCGTTCTGACCGTTTATGTGGGCTTACTGACCATTTTCAGAAGTGGGCGATCTGACCAGTGGACGTTCTGACCGTTTCTGTGGGCGTTCTGACATAGTCCCATATATATATATATGTTCAAAACCCAAAGGAGGTAAAAATTGAGCGGTAATAGTTCAATGGTAGAGCGTTGGTTTCGTTCGAAAGTTCCTGGGTTTAATCCCAGCGACCGACCATCGTGACTTCAGGGTTTTTTCCCTTAGTCACACCAGGCAAATGACGCGATGCTACCTTCAAATTACCTCCGAATGCTTCCCGCATTCGTTGACCTTCCCTATCCCGGGCTAGGCCTCAGATACCTAAAGGACAAAAATAAATTTAAAGCTCAAATTCAAAATGTAGAAGTATTTCGGAAGAAACTACTATTCCTCTCTTTCTCATCAGCTATAGTGTCGTAAATGACGTCACTTGAGCAAGATAATTAAAACGATTGAGAAGTAATAAAAAATTAGTTTCGGTTTGGTATCTTTTTCTTGCATTTAAATATTTCTCACTGCTAACACGGTTAAGAGTGATAACGTGGAGTTTACCAGAATATTGTCAGATTCAGTAACTTTTCTAATTGATTAAAATTATCAAGAATCACTGTCAGCAAAGCAAACCCTTTTGTTATATCTTGAACTGTATTTCTTGAGCTGAGCAAGCCAACTTCTTTAGGATAAGCTCGGATATGACCTTGACGCCTCAAACTTTCCAAAGTGGTAAGAACCACAGATGCCAAATTTGGTATAGAAATCACACTTCAGGAGATTTTTTTTTTTTTTTTAATCATAGAAATCGGAAATCATAATTATGTTGGAGGTACATTGAAAAGATGTTAGAAATCGCGGATTGGTCATATTTTTCAGTCTGTTCTGCATTTATTAGTTGCAAACGTTACAAAGTTCAAGCCGCTTCAAGATTACCAATATAAACTATTCAAACTCATTCAGATCAATTATCCTAACTGCTTTGATTTTTTTTTAGTTATATTACCAGGTAAGATCAATGTAATCGAAGACTCACTTTACTTTTCTGATTACTAAAATGCCAGAAATTATTGGGATCACATTTTAAATTATTTTTTGGGTCTGGCTACGAATCGGGCGACCCGGGTTCAAATCCCGGCAAGGAGACTGGAGTCTTTTCTCACAGTGTTCCCATGCCTGGCGCTCTGAGGTGCACTCAGCCTCCCATCAAATTGAGTACCGGAGTGTCCTTGATATTCCTGGGCACCTTGGGAAGGTAAAGGCGGTCGAGCGTAGGACTGACCACTCCACCTCACTTCGTACCGTAGGTCAAGAAAATGTGGAGCGCTACCTCCACATCCCCCATGCGCCGTTTACGGTGCGTGCATATCGCACAGGGGATAGCTTTACCTTTTATGTGATGGGTGTTCTGTCTATGGCCTCATAGATGGTCTCTGGGTAAGATGAATCGATGATGGTTTGTCTCCAATCGGTGAAGATGACATCTTTAAGACCGGACCTACAGTTTACAGTAGAATCTGACCACTTGTGTCCCTATCGGGTATCAAACCCAGGAACTTTGATTACAAGGCATCAGCAAGTATATTTTGTCAGACATTGGAAATTGTTTCATTATTTATATTAAATTTCATTCTTTTTTTCTATGGCATTCAGATGTGTGTTTTGTTGCCAAATAGGAAGGCACATGTGATGTTCTTAATACAAATTCAATTCAGATTTTGCTAAATATTGTACATTCATAAAAATACGTAGGCTATAATAGTAAACATATAGTCACTATGAAGGCTTCCCCTGGCCCAGAATTTAACTATGTTTGTATAACGTTAAAAATAAGTTCACTAAAGCATTTTATGTTCTAACTAATAAGAACCAAGTTTTTGCTGTTACTAGAAAATAAACTTAGGAAATAACAGAAACTAATGTTAGTATATGCAGAGGAGTTACTCAACTTTTGCAAATTTGATTCTCTTTCTGTCCGACTTACCCTTCCGCCGCGCTACTGCTTTATTGGACAAATATTGTTTTTCTTCTTTTAATTCTCGTTTCTGGATCTCGGCAGGCATGGTTCAAGAAACTTCTCTCTCACCTATATAGTTTCCCTATCTATTCGTTGGGAAACTCTATCTATTAGAAACTCAAAATTACGCTATTAATGGTAAACAATAATTGCATCCAAACAGAAGTTTGACAGATATATTTCATAGTGCAAGTCTACTCCTAATTTTGTGTGAGTTCTTCCTGTCGCTTAATTTTTCTTGTACATTTTTTTTTCTTAAATTATGTTTGAATATGACAAAATCACAATGAATGATCCTTAAACGACAGAAAATGGCATTTTAATTTTTTCTTTCATTCTTTATTTCCTTTTTCTTATCATTTTTACTAAATGGTCTTTATAGATTTTATGCACGAAACACCAGAAACAACACAAGCAACGCAAGAAGTAACTCCTTTAGCCAGGGGAGGGGTATTATACGTGATACAATTTATAAGGGTGTAACAAAAGTCCCTTGTCATAGGCCAACTTGGTTGTGCAGATACGAAAACATGTCAGAGGGAAAAGTGGCTGGAAATGATCGGTTTGCAGTCTAAAGTAGTTGAATTTTCCAAATCGGACCAGCCGTTTAGGTCCCACACTGGTGGAGCACCCATTGGGAACGAAAAATTCAACGTTGCCAGTCGTAATGTGATAATCATAGGCGCATTATGTCATATAGTAATGAAACGGAAAGCAAGGAAGAAGAATGCCGGAGGGAAGGAACAAGAATACATTTCTTGGTTGCAATCATTACCGTAGTGGGGTTCAGTGGCGGGTAGGGGTAGGGGTGATGAAATTCGTAACGCGTTAAAAGTTGAAAGTTGTAAATATCATAACATGAGGGCGAAACGTCACAGGTGCGTTTCGGACAACAAAAGATGAAAGAACATTCCAATAAACATGGGTCCTACGCCGCCTCGTTTTTGAGATACAAGGTTGCCAACTTGGAATCCCAAATCGCCTCCTGACCAATGGAATTGAAGACAAAGATGTGGACAAACGTCGGAAGGTTATTCCTGACACCAAAACAAGCAATAAAGTCCTCTTGAGATTGTCGAATTCCGGTGGCTGTAAGAGATACAAGTTGGCAACACTGACAAATCAACTTTCGCTTAATTTCATTCACTATTTACCACAGCTTTTCATGCGATAAAAGGTATCTGTTCCAGTTAACAAACTATGCGTTTGTGTTGGAGTGGCAACATTGCTTGTGCAACACTGCTGATGTGTGCTTGGTCACGTGTTCCCCTCCTGTAGGTATCAGGTTATCAGCGTACATTTGTCATTTGCTGCCTTTTTCATAAATTATTTTGGAGTGACACTCGATAATGCCTCACACAGTTTGCAGCCCTGTATTTCTTACAACCACAGGAATTCGAACACAATGCAAGAGGATTTTCTTGCTTGTTATGATCTCAGAGATCACCTACCGAAGGGTGCCACGTCTTTCTCGTTATTCCAATCGTCAGACGTCGATTGTGGATTCCACGTTGGCAACCCTGTATCTCTTACAGCCATTGGAATTCGACAACCTCAAGAGGACTTTATTGCTTGTTTTGGTGTCAGGAATAACCTTCCGACGTTTGTCCACATCATTGTCTTCAATTCCACTGGTCAGGAGGCGATTTTGGATTCCAGGTTGGCAACCCTGTATTCGAAAACGAGGCGGCGTAGGACCCATGTTTATTGGAATGTTCTTTCATCTTTTGTTGTCCGAAACGCACCTGTGACGTTTCGCCCTCATGTTATGATATTTACAACTTTCAACTTTTAACGCGTTACGAATTTCATCACCCCTACCCCTACCCCTAACCGCCCCTGAACCCCACTACGGTAATGATTGCAACCTAGATGTGTAGTATTCTTGTTCCTTCCCTCTGGCATACTTATTCCTTGCTTTCCGTTTTATTACTACATGACATAATGCGCCTATGATTATCACAGTACGACTGGCAACGTTGCATTTTTCGTTCCCATTGGGTGCTCCACCAGTGTGGGACCTAAACGGCTGGTCCGATTTGGAAAATTCAACTACTTTAGATTGCAAACCAATCATTTCCAGCCACTTTTCCCTCTGACATGTTTTCGTATCTGCACTCATAACCAAGTTGACCTATGACAAGGGACTTTTGTTACACCCTGTATAAGTACTGTAGCATACGAGCTTTAGGTAGGGATTTATCAATGAAATACTGTAGATTTGCCAAGGGAGATACGCATTAGTAAAAGGGGAAAGCGAATGACCATGTACTGTAGAAATAGGAGAACCGACTTCAACTTAGCATTTTGGAGCCCCACATCAGGGGGGAATTCAACCTTGGAGGGAGAATGGCCCCCAAAGCCCCCTGGGATCGGCGACCTTGTCAGGAAGAGCATCCGACCGGAAAACATCTGCCAAAACCAAAATCTTTGGTAAACTTTATTATGGGCCAGTCTAGTAACTGTTGACTTCGGCCCGTCACGATTATCCGTCACGTTCGAGTTAAAAGACACCCATGCCCCTGCCAGAACTCGAACACGGGACCTTCGAGTCGTTGGCCTAACTTCTTGGACCGCACGGCAAAACCAAAACCTATGGACTACGCTGACCCCATCTCTCACATAAGAAAACCAGCTGAGACAAACGCACTTCAAACACAAAATTCTATCAGAATAGTCTTTTCATGGGGCCGATTTGCACACCTCCTACAGTACTTTTGTTCATTCCGGGTACATAAAGATTATTTCCATGTTTTTACTGTTGATTGGACGTTTTCAGCATAGTAATTTTAGCCCTCGGGGGGTGGGAGTTAACACCCGCGGTCGCACCTGAATGAAACAATGGTTAAACGCACTCGTAATAAGGAAATAATTAAATCATTTACTTTCCGGGTCACAAGCATAGGCTCGATTACCTGGTCCAAAACTTCACCCGATTGACCCGTTTTAGCTCTGATCAGAACCCTTGTGCCGGCCGGGTAGCTGTGTGGTCTATGGCGTAGGCCAAAGACTCGAAGGTCCCACGTTCGAGTCCCGGCAGGGGCATCGGTGTGGATTTTAATAGCTAAAGGGCGAATCGTGACGAACCGACGTCCAAAGTTACTAGACTGGCCCATATAAAAATAACATTTACCAAAGTTCTTTTTTACCAAAACCCTTGTGTATGTCTCCAGTGGGTAACGAACCGGGGCCACTTAATTTTTAAGGCAATAAACGTTACTATTCCCCCACCTGTTATGTTAGAAATATTACGAAGTTCCCAGGGAAAAATTCGTAGCATATGCTTCGATTAGCTATGCAATGAGGCTGGAGAAGGACTGGAGACGGTATAATCCGAAGTTCGAGATCTCAGGCGTTATACCGTACCGCAAATAATAATAATAATAATAAAGCTATCTGCTCATGAAAGGTTAGAAAACAACAGAACATGTAACGCTTTTAGGTTAACGTAAAGAAATGCACTTACTTATGAATTGTAGGAGTAATCCATCGGAGGTTAAGGGGTTTCCTTCAAGAAACACAACACGGTTTTCCGGGAAGCAAACGAAGACTAAATGTATTCTTTGGTCTTGTATATCAACATTCTCTTTATCCAAGGTTAGCTTTTAGTCTGGTGCTTGTGCGTAGATCAAAGACCATTAAGTTGTTCCACGCGTGTGCGAAACTGACCTAGAGAAAGAGAAAGATACAACTGGGGAAGAAAAAAAGAACAATGTGTCTGGCCATAATATCGTACTTGTTTGATTGGAAAAGGGAAAAGCCAACCTCAAGGATCGTGAGTTGTAACGCATCAGCCTAGTCCAGAAGGTTTCTAGTTTGAATTCCGGCTGGGACATGGATGTTTATTGATTTTAAGAAGAACTCCATATCTAGACGATGGGTGCATATCATCATCATCATCATCAGTGTTATTCAAGACACGTTAAGCGCTTTAGTCTAAAAGTTGGATTCTTCTTTTTCATCCCCGTTTTCCTCAACCATACACTCAATGAGGTTGTTCACTGCCAAACTTTTCTGATGGTTGCAGTCCTCATACAGCACTCATTTGTTTTTGTTCCACACTACTGGCGCATGTGAAAACTCTTAGGACTTGTACAAAATCAACCATAATAAACGCTTATTTCCTATTTGCAAGCTTCCTGGGTGTAGGGTTACCAATCGTCCGGTTTTTACCGGACATGTCCTGTTTTTAACTTTTCTTGTAACATCAGGCTGGCATTTTTTCTTTATTGAGAATGTCCGGCATTTTATGACCGGCATAAAATGACCAAGACATTGTTTGTGTTATGTACTGTAACCTCGATGGTCACGAGTGGTAAATTTGTTGCTATTTATTAACTAGGATGCGTGGCTGGCACAACTGTCGATCTATCACCCTCGATTATTATTTTTTTGTTTTGTTTTGTTTTCGTTCGATACTGTGCTTTTCGTTTCTGTTAATGTATTTCAGACATGCCAAGGATGTCTCATAAAGATTAATGATGTGTATGTGGGAGGAGGGGTAAGGGCTTCCATGTGGGAAGCTTTACCACTATGTCCCACAGGAAAGTAATTCAGTTCTTCTTTCAAAAATAGGTTCTTTTGAAAAAAATACAAACACAATTGCTGTAGCAACGATTTAACATCAGCAAAAGGTGATTAAATTTTTGACAGAATTTTGTACTAAATAATACATAATGTTATTATTATTTTTGGCAGGTTTCTATTTCATGTATATGTATTCTGTTTTGTTTTTTTTTATGTTTAATAAGAAAACCAGTTAATATCATACAAAGCTAGAAAATACATGACGAAAGTGATTCTGCTAATAAAAATATTCATCACTTCAAATTCAATGTGTCCGGCATTATTTTCAAAAGTCCTGGTTGGTTTCGGAGTTTTGTCTTGTATTTGACAACTTCAAGTTGTGCTACCTGGGTGCTAAAATGAATCAGTAGACAAGCTACTGAAAGAAATATCTATTCGGTAAACACAGTCACGGAAAACGAAAGGAAACTGTTGTATACCATTTGATCAGGGTATTGTTTTTCAGTTGTTTGTTTTTCTTAATTCCTTACCGAATTTTCATTTGGTACACCGTATTAGAATTTCCTGTTAGTTGAAATATGGATTGAACCAATAATAAGCTTGAGTTTATCATTTTTTCTTTAAATAAACTATTGAGCTTAGTGATAAGAAACTTCTTCGAAGCCAGACAGAAATACTAAAATTATTATCAATGCAAGCTGTATGGTCATCTGTCGTCTAGTCCTTTTTCTCCCAATGAAAAGACACCGTATGCTATGCCGTTTGGGATCCAAAAAACAGATTGTGCCTTCCACTTAATATCCATTAATATGTATTTGTTTCCCCTTCCTTAAAGCGTCTTTCAAAGGACCTAAGGCTCACTCTCAGTCTTTATAAGATACTTTATGGACGTTTCCTGATGACCATTATTCCTCTGCCAAGGTTGCTGAAAAATGTTCTGTGGGCTATCGATAAGTTTCGCTGTAATAGAATAAATAATACTCGTATTACGCTCATTTTTCAACGTGCCCACACAATTCTTCTTTAAAACTACATGACTAGGTTTCTTTTTCTCTAATAATCTATGCAAATCACGTATGAGGGTGAAAGGGGTTAGAAACAATCTTGTAGTTTATCGTTAATAAATCACGACTTTTCAAGGATATTTTTACACATTTTTTATTGAATGTAGTTGCTTTTAAACGATTTTCAGTTTCCTAAACCTGAAACAGTATATTGAAACTAGAAAGGATGAAATATATTGGAAGCAAATAGCTTCCTAATTTTGGGATGGAATTTATATGACCTGGAAAATCACGTGATTTTCTCTTTTATTTTCTTCCCATCGGATGTTTTTACTACCTTGCGACATTTTTTTCTTATACAATATATGGTGCCGCTCGCTTATAATATGCTAGCATAGAAAATATCTTGATCAAAATCGACCTGTAACGAATTCGTATACAAAGTGAAAAATTGGCGAATCTCATTAATTTTACCAGAATCTGGTTATTTTAAGAATCATGTGGCATTTACAAATAAGACTAGTGCTGCTATTTTTCACATCTCTTCCGGTAAAGTAAATTATACACTGTAAGAAATAATAAACTTACTTCATTTTTTTTAATTCGACTAGTTTTGCGTTTGGGAAATGTAAGTAATGTGTTGATGAAGTGTGAGGTGGTTATGTGTTTTTCAAAGTTAGTTTTCAACGCTTTTTCTACTTTAAAATTTTTAGGTTTTCATTTAATTTATATTTTGTTCATAGTGTGTCTTGATAAATGCATTTGTTCCTTCAGCAATTATCGTTTGAATTTGAATTCGAATTTCTATTTAAGACCTTTACGCAACTTTGCTTCAGGTCGTCAATCATTATCTATCAAATCCTTTTCTATATACAGGGTGATTCGTGAAGAAAGTGGCAAATTTGCACACGCGCCCCTCACACCAAAATAAAACGGAAGTTTATCTTTCACTTTGCTTAGAAATGCATAGTTTTCCGCAGTGTTATCAATTGAAATTTCCAACTATTAGTGTACACTGACGTATGGCTAGCAACACTGCGCTATGCAAGGAACTAATGAAAAGAATTTAAGAAAATACGTATCATATTAAACACGTGTCCGAAAATCCCCAATCCTCCTGGTCCAGACAATAACGTAACAGACTTCAGAACAGCAACGTGTAGGCACGTGGGTTCGAACCCCACGACCGACTATCTTGACTAAGGTTTTCCGGGTTTTCGCTCAGTTTCACCAGACGAATATCGGGATATTACCTTAAGAAAGGACCCAGCCTACACCTTCCTCATTTTTTACCTAACCCACCTCGGTCTGAGCCAAAGATGAACAAAAGGCCTTAAATAAAATTTAAATTTAACGTGTGCGAAATTTGATGCTGTACTAACGCGCAGTATGGTGTCAGACATATGCTAACATAGCAAATTTCAACTGGAAACACTGAGAAAACTAGAAATTTCTCAACGAAGTCCAAGAAAAGCTCTCGTCCTGTTTTGATGTAAGGAATACGTGTGCAAAATTTGTATATTTTTTACGGGACACCTTGTATAGCATAAGCGATTTACTGTTTCTCCTAATTCTGTTGGATAAAACTGTAGTTTATCAGTGAGAGACCTGTTTCCTTTATCCTCGCGTTGTTAACCGTTTTACTTATTTTCTACCTTACCTAAACTCTTATAATCACTAAAATTTCTGTTTGAAAAAAGGTAGTCTATAAAGAAAACGATCAAAACTTGACCCACATAATGAATGCAGAAAATAAGTTCGAAAAATGCATTAGAATGCAGATCGTTAAGGAAAATTCTCAAAATATTCTAGCAATATTCAAGGTAATTCTAACCCACAATAACCTCTTTTTAAAAAAATCTAAAGCATGCGGTAGGAATATTGCTAGAATCCTGAACGATTTTTGTTTTATTTATGGACTTTAGGCATCTCAGGTTCAGGGCGATCCTGAATTATATATATATTATAAACCACACAGCCATATTCGATCTACTACTGGATGAGGCCTCTCCCCGGAGGAAGGGGTTGGTCTACCGCTCCCACGCTGACCATACGGGTTGGGAGAGGAGAGCCCAAGCTCTCACTGTGATCGCAACTATCTTTTATTCATAGCAGATCACCAATGGCATCACAATGCTGGGTGGGCACCGTTGCAGACACACGCGATTTGGAAAAAATCCTTGGGAGCGCCGGGACCGAACCCGGGATCCCCAATCCGTAGTCAGCAACGCTAACCACTAGACCAGCGGTCATATATCTTATATCATATATCTTGTTGCCTGTTTGGTCCACACAATTCATAAAATAACTTTCTATAAGACATCTGTAAAGAGTTACAAGTGTATGTCTATTGCTCCTCGGGATCTTTTACCCATTCCTTTTAGCAATATTTGAGGGGATTCAAAATGAAAGTGATATTAAAAATTCGGAGAAAAGGTTTGAATTTATCTTTTATTTATAGCATAAAGGATATGAGACACAAAATTGTGGTATTTTGTGCAATGATGCGATAGATATTAATATGTCTTTGAACAAACCATGATAATCTTGTATCACATATACTTTGTGTTATAAATGAAGGATAAACTGAACATTGTTTAAAGTACCAGGAAAAATAAAGTAAATAAGTCATAAACTGATACGGGACAACAAGAAATACGCGTGAGTATTTACGAAATATTTCACCAAGTGACACTCATACTTCGTACTGATCCAGTCAATTTGGATATGGATTTATTTATGTCCTTGTAGCATTTATAACTCCGGCCGGGATAGGTTAGGTAGAGAGGTTGGGAAATGTATCAGCCAGGGATAACTTAAGGTACTAACCCGGCATTCGTCTAGTGAAACTGAAGGTAAACGCTATACAGCCTCAATCAGGATAATTGGCCGCGCGGTATGAGCTCGCGTACCCATTCATTGCCAATCTAAAGTTCACAATGGTACAACTGGACCATGAGGGATGGGTACCGAGTTAGTGAACAGCGCGAATGATTATTAATGACGTCAAAATAGCTATAGTGCTGGAGAAATGCACGTTAAAAGATCAGGGGGCAGCGGTACTTTTTGTGGGCGAGAACTCTTCCTCCAAAGCATACTCGTATTCATAAGAAAAAGCGCTCTGTGTTTACGGCGAGAAATTTTTGTCCTATCCGTTCAAAGCTTAACTTGGCTATAAACATTTCGCAGATGATACAGACGTTGAACGGAGGCAGCAACTCCAAAACGTATACATAACAGATTTTAGTGCACTTGTAGACTATAAATGTCTTAATGCACAGGGCTGCTACCTTTCTGTTCAAGAAGAAAATCGGGGCAGGCTCGGTACCGGTGTCTGAGGGTATCAGTAGATAGGGGGTCCGGGGATACTTCCAGACGTGCATCCAGAAATTAGTTTTGGAATGGGTCCACGGGTTTTCGAGAGGGTTCAAAGTATGTTGGAGTATGAAATACATATTAAATGTCATTATATATTAACTGTATCTATAATGACGCCTAAAATGTTGCTAATTCTGCACAAATCGCCAATCCAACCCATAAATGAATCTCTTTCTTCCACGAATATATATACAATTTTAGCTTGATCTTCTTAGGGTAATCCTAGACGACTTCTTCCGAAGTTGAAAAATGTGCTACCGATTTAGCTAAAACAAATTGTACCTTTCCTTACTAATTATCTAAGAAACAATTTTTTTTTCATTCACATTTTTTAAAAATAAATTTCCTTCACACTGCCAATAATTAAGGTGGATGACCATAGTAAAATTTTATAATTTCAGACATAAACAATTATATTTTCCCTAAAGTCTTCGACAAGAGGCAAAATTAGTTTTGAATTCAACCTGTAACTTTTAATAATTAACTTACTAAAAAAGATCTTTCTTACACATATAAACTTTAAGAAATACAGAAAATAATCGTGTCTTTTCAAAGTGACAAACATGCAGAGGAAAATAATACTAAAAAAAGTTATATTTTCACCGGAAACTCTATATATAGGCGCCATCTTGTACTCAATCTTTGCTTTTGAACTGAAGAACATTTGGCGGAAGAGAAACTAGCTCAAGAAGTAAAGAAATAAAAAAAAGTGAAAATCGTATTTGCATATATCATAGAAATAATATGTTTAGTTTGATATCGATACGATTATAAATATCAAATAACAAAATATTTTTTTTATTTTTTTTAGGCTTCAACTCTGAAAAATGAAAATCGGGACAATTAGCGTCCTGACAAACACTGAATGAGGACGTGGGAAAACGTGCCGGAAATCGGTACGGTCAGGACAGAATCGGGCGGGTGGCAACTCTGTTAATACAGGTAGTGGTTCCGTAGAAATATAAAACTGATTGGCACGTAACTATTTCATCCATTTTTATTTGTGTAGCGATTTGTAACCTACTTACTGACCTTCCTTCGTAATTTCTTCACCTTCTGACATTGTTTTTATAATAAAAAATCTTATAATTAATGTTCATTACTTAAACTAAAGACATTAACTTTCTTAATAGAGCACAAACCATCTTTCCCAGGAACTCTTTTATTTGCAGTAATTAAACCATTGTTTAGATTATAAATACAACTTGATGTTAAGTGAGCAAAAAAACGTATGTCACAATATAGACGGTATCTTATCGTTAGTTGACGTAACCATGATGTCATTTTGCATCAGTAAAGGAATGTGTGTATTATATAATTATTTTCTAAAAGCATCATCTATACCAGTGGTGGATCCAAGATTTTCGTGAGGAAGACGCGCAGGTGAAACAGACCAGGGCCATTTTCAATATTTTCTCGTAAAAGGAACTTTTAAGGTACCCGTATATATTTGTCATACTAATAATAGGGCACCGTTATCCACCCTCTCCCTCTGGATCCACCTATATATAGGATACAATGGACATTTCCGGTAGTATTATTTTATTGAAATAAAAAAAAATCTTCTGTTAAAGTAGACTACGTAAAACATTTTTATTTCTTTCTGTGATGCATTTATCAAGAGTAATAAGCCTTGCTTCGAAACAGTTTCAGTCTTGCGCTTAATCGGACGCCGCCATGTTATGACGTAATCAGTCTGCCGACTGCTTGTCATTAACATACAGATGATATTTGATTTGTTAATATTGTTAACAAGAGATAGCAAAAATGGATCGAAAGAAATAGTATAAGTGGTGAATAGCGTTTCTGTATGCCTTAACACGTCATTTAGTTCGTTTTATTCATTTAACATTGATTTTTACTTTTAATACTTCTTTAAGATATTGATATATTTTGGTATCTTCAACACTACTTTATAGCAGCTCTTTTTTCATGATTAAATCATAAGATATCTTCTAATAATGGTCTTTAGAACTCTTGTACTTAAAAATAATTACATATTTTTTTCTGTAAAAAATGTGAGCTTTTAAATCCGACAATCGTATTTAATGAATGCTAGTGAAGCATTTTTCAATAACTTAAAAGCATATGAATTTATAGTGCTCGTTACTGCCATCTGTTAACAATTTATCGTACTACTTGTAGCCCGTGAATATACTAATTAGTTTTAATATGTCATTGTAAAAAATAAGAAGAAGAACATATAAGAAACAAAAATGTAAATTGAAACTATTACATTAAAGTTACTCTTGAGTTTCGTTAAGTAAAATAAAACACGGCCTTTGATAGGATTCGAACAACCTTAGGTGAAAGTATAAAAAGTTAAAAGTTACGTGTGCTAACCAACTGCGACAGAGTGCCAAGACAGCAAAATTGAAAGACAGAGCTCCCCCCTATCATTATTTCGAGCAATTACTGTTATTAAAACATGTTTTGGTGTTTCAACTTATTGAAGTGTGTTCTGCAGATTTGTACATTAATTATTTCGTGAAGGGATGACGTAAAAGTACTTTCTCTTTCTTGTTTTTTCGTCGTCAAACTTCTGAATAACGAACGTAACATACGGAGAAGCATATAGCTACGGATATAGTACGAATTGATTACGTCAAACCAATCGGGAGATGATTTTCGTTGTATGACGTAGGAGATTGAATTCTCAGTATTTCATGCTATATTTCTACGTAACGGGAAACCGTAACGTTGAACTCTCGAAAACATATATACATTTTGTCAAGAAAGTACCGGGAATTGTACATTTACAAAGCCTATTTAAAGGGAGTGTTGAAATTCTTCTTGTCGCTACGTTAGCACAACTGCCCTCTATGCTAACGCGGAGTTTGAGCGCCATCTGCCATTTAGTTTGTTTACAGTGTTCCATTTGTCGTTCATCTCAACTGTGTGTGTGCGATGTTTACAATAGATAAAAATATCGAACAAAGAATCTGTCTTAAATTTTGCATTGCAAATGGAATTTCGTGTGCCGAAGGGCTAAAAATGTTACATATGGCTTACGGTGAGTCGACTTTATCAAAAACATGTGCGTATGAGTGGTACAGTGCATTCAAAAGCGGTTGAGATGTGGTGGAAGATTTGCCTCGCTCAGGTCGACCATCAACGTCTTCAACTGAACTTAACATCGCTAAAGTAAAGGAAATTGTGACTGAAAATCGTTGTTTAAGTCTGAGAGAGATAGCCGCTGAAATTTCTGTGTCTCACGAATCAATTCGTACCATTTTAAACGATTGTTTGCGTATGAAACGCGTTGCCGCTCGACTAGTGCCGAAAGACCTGAATTTTCTGCAAAAACTCAATCGTGTAAGGGTCGCTGAAGACATGCTAGAACGAGTTAATTCCGATCCCACATTCATAAAACTCATTGTAACTGGTGATGAGACATGGGTTTACGAGTTTGACATGCAAGCCTTCCAACTGAGCCGAAACCGAAAAAAGCACGTCAAAGTCGATCAAAAGTGAAGGTGCTGTTTACAGATTTTTTCGATTATCGAGGTGTTGTGCACTCGGAATTCTTGCCAGAAGGTGAGATAGTAAATAAAGAATATTATCTGAGCGTTATGCGGCGTTTGGGAGCAAATTCGTCGAAAAAGACCAGATTTGTGGAAAGAAAACTCATGGATTGTGCACCACGATAACGCACCATCTCACAAGGCTATCATTGTGAACGAATTTCTGGCCAAAAACTCAACAAATCTTATCGAACAACCACCGTATTCCCCTGATCTGGCTCCGGTGGACTTTTTTCTCTTTCCAAAACTCAAATTACCACTTCGAGGCACCCGTTTCCAGTCGATAGCAGACATCAAAGAGAATTTGCGACGAGTACTGAAGACGATTCCGGAAAATGCGTTTCAAAAATGTTTTGATAATTTGATTATTCGTTGGCATGAATGAATTATTTCGGAAGAGGCCTACTTTAAAGACGATACAATAAATTTGGATGAATAATGCATATTTTGTGTTTTATTGACCAATTCCCGGAACTTTCTTGACATAATGTATTATTTAATCTAATGTACGTAAACAAGTTGTAAAATATATAAGGACAGTGAAAACGAAAATGTCCATTGTTATGAGAAAAGAATACAAATTAACATAAAATAGTAGTTTTAAAATTTTAGCAATAGTAGATTTTCTAGACTCTCAGTTTTTGTATTATCAGGTTATCCCGTAAGTAATGCCGTATGTTTGATGACCGCTGCTATGACGCCTTCTGACGAAAGAATAGTGAAGTAGGCGGCATGTGCCATAGCTGAGTTATATAGGGAACTTCATTGTGCATCAGTGTGTGAAGGTCTGCTCTACGTTTTAGAAGTGTGACTTGTGTTTGATCATGGCAGTGTCGGAGGACTATATACGGCATGTCGTGCTGTATGAATTTCACCAGGGATATCCATCCAGCCCAGCTGTACGAAACATCAATGCCATATATGATCAGGGTGCTGTGGATGTGCAAACGTCTGAGGTGGTTTCACAGGTTTCGGTCTGGGGGCACTAGGCTCACCGATAAGCCACGAGAAGACCTGTGCAACTGAACAACGATACTCTGCGAGCTTCGGTGGGGGTAAATCCAATGCAAACTGTTAAATAACTGGTCATCAAAATCCATATCGCCCATTCGACCGTTCATCGTCATCTGCTGGACCTTTAGTATGTGTCGAAAAACGGAAAATGGGTATCCCATGCGTTAACGTGTCAATAGAAGCAGCAGCGAGTTGACATCTGCAGTTCACTGCTCACCCGCCACACACGTGAGCCATTTCTGGACATAATGGTGATAGGGGTGAAAAGTGGGTCCTCCATCATAACATTACACGCAAACGGCAGTGGGTAGCTAAAGCGGGCGGAAGGGCAGGAACTGTGTCAAAACACTATCTCGCACCAACAGACTACTGTCTTTTTCGCAGCCTGCTAAACCACCTTTCAGGGAAACACTGCAAAATGAGGATGGTATGCGACGAACAGTGACCTTGTTCTTTGTCTCTAAAACCAGTTACTTCTTTCAGCGAGGGATTCAACAACTAGTTGACCGGCGACAGAATGTTGTAGAGTCTGACGAAAACTGTTTTCCTGACTAACGATGGTGTTCCACGTTATCGTTTTTTTCCCTCACGGTGCAAAAATACGACATTACTTATGGGATGATCTGATAGAAAGAAACATAAATAGAAAAAAGCCTTGAACAATAAAATACGTGAGAAGTGAATAACAAACAAACGAATTTCATAGAATATTTACTTATAATGTTTTAAACATAAATTTGATTTATATTGGTATCACGTGTGTATGAGCTTTTCCACGTAATCAAAATAGCTAGTGACATTTCTCAGAGAAAAAAAAAATTACAGCATTATCAACGGATAATTCAATTCGTAAGAGCACATAGCTGCAAGATAAAATGAATGAAGTTTTGATATAGAAAGAGAATTTAAGATATATCGAGAGGCATTTTGGATCCTATTATTCTGAGGTGAATAACGGTACGAGAATCTTCTACAGTTAGTTCAAGTAAGTGCTTTCTCGTCTTTTACAATGACGGAACGTTCTTCTGAGTTTGTAACTACTTCAGTAAAATGATATTTTTGTAAAACTTTAATCTTAAAATACTAGTCGGGTGTTGTTATTGTTATTCAATATTGTTTTCTAAAACGAAAATTCATGTCTGAATTACTTAACTTAACAAACAGCCTAGTCCTAGTTAAAACTGTTACTTGTCTGTTTGTTGTTTAAATCGTATAAAAAGAGCTGAATCCGAGTCAATTTCGATGACCCGTAGACCCGACCTGGTTGGACATAGGTGATTCGGTCAGAAACTTTACCCAAACGGCTTAATCTTGACGCAAATGACCAAACTAACCGTGACTCGGTGACTTGATGATCGAATCTCGACCAAATTGTTGAGGTGGCCCAATCTTGACTCAGTGACCGGTCTTGCTTCTCTGGTTTGAATAAAACAATATTGTAATCTGTTTAGAAGTGAGCTGATGTACGGGAACTTCGTTTCGCAAGGGCAGAAATAAGATGATATGCTAAATTATACCCCCCTTGAAAGTAATAAATAAATAGCGAATGATTTTCCTTTACCTCCTTAAGGCCTATTTATTACTCTTTCTAATATAGGTCATATTTAAAAGAAATATTTTTTTCATCTTGAAGATATTTTCTGTCGAGGTTTATGGTCAATGTCTGAAAATATATTGTGGTTACTTCAGGTAGATTTTTTAGATATCTTAAAAAAATGGATGTCAACTCAGACAGCAATTTTGATATTTCCATATAATCTACATTAACCATACTGCATTTGAAGATTCCAGAGCCAATATTAACTTCCAAATAATCATTTGCAATAATATAAAAAGAAGTGAAAATTAGAGCAATATCAAAAGGTTATAAAAATCGAACCAAAGCAAATAAAAACAATATGGGTTCCTATTCCACATACATTTGATTGAAATCTAACTGGCCTCAGCGGTTCTGAGGTCTGAAATGTCAGACTAGCGTCAAAGGTTTTCCGGACTCGATGTTTCTAGGTTTCTTTTACTTTTTTAATGTGTTGCATTCGTATCGGGACAGGCCCGAAGACAATAGTTAGCAAAATGGACCAAAACAAACTAATGCTGTCTCTCTCTATAGTAAAAGTTGTGTCCTTGCTGCCAGTAGCCTTCTGATAACTTCGTTAGATATCAGTAGACCCATTATGGTACCAGATCTGAAAACAAGTCATTTTAGTGACCCACCCTGACGCGAACATAGCAGATCTGGTCCTAAACCTGACCCGGTCTATACTATAGTATAGGAAACATTGGTAACATCTCTGGTTCTGATCACCCCTGAAAGAAACACTGTTCAAACCCAAGGAAAAAATTTAGAAGTCTACTTTGTCCTCTGGGTTACTGGGTTTAAATCGGTCCACCGGGACATTCCGGTTACCAAGTCTAGACCCGTTGACCTGGTCCAAAACTTGATTGATTTGGTGACCCGTTTCAGCTCTGTAAGGTACATTACAGACTTTACTCGCTTGGCTAAGTATGTACTGAAAGTGTTGTGTGTATCGAAACGTTTGGCTATGTTGCCTACCCGTGACTAAATGCTTGAACAAAGGTAATTTAGAGAAATGGCAATAATTTTAATATATATATCATCTATCTATCTAT
Source organism: Lepisma saccharinum (assembly GCA_022664845.1). NCBI lineage: Eukaryota > Metazoa > Arthropoda > Insecta > Zygentoma > Lepismatidae > Lepisma > Lepisma saccharinum. The sequence continues at coordinate 19,555 of JAGDQP010028981.1, forward strand.
CTATCTATCTATCTATCTATCTATCTATCTATCTATCTATCTATCTATCTATCTATCTATCTATCTATCTATCTATCTATCTATCTATCTATATTTATCTCTCTCTCTCTCTATATATATATATATATATTCA